>JBBPUD010000671.1:0-12248 GCA_038094475.1 Phylloporus aff. rhodophaeus
CAGAATCAGACACAGAAACGGGTACATCGCCCGCACCCGCACCATCGTCCTCACCACGAAAGAGAAAACAACGGCCGGCGGAGAGCACCCCAGCGGTCGTACCCCTTCCGCCGTGCCCGACCCGTACGCTTCGAAAAACAGGCGGGCTCGCGCACGTTGTGTTTCTCGACGCAGCTGCGCTGGACAAGGTGCTCGCCCCGCACGCGACGCCGCGCGCGTGGCCGTCTTCTGAGGAACCACGGGGCTTGGGGCACTACGTAGCAGTGTACGACGCGGAGCGGCCGCCGCTAGATGTTGTCAAGGCGCATGCGGACACGTGGATGGCGCGGTTTGAGGACGAGGCGGCCAAGGCGAAGCAGGTCTCGGCGTTCCGCAAGGGTGAGGCGATCGTTGATGAGGATGGGTTCACACTCGTGACGAGGGGTGGGGCATACGGGAAGACGCTTGGAGGTGATGTGGGTGTCGCGAGCAAGACGTTTGAGAAGACGGGGCGGACGGGGAGTAAGAAGAAGAAGTCGCCCCGGGAGAAGGAGACATTTTATGCGTTTCAGAAGGCGGAGAAGCAGAGGAAAGGTGGGAGTATCGTGTCGTGTGCTGCTCCGAACTCAAGTGTCTTTGTTTTCCTTTAGCGTTGTTGGATCTCAGGAAGAATTTTGAGCTGGACAAGGCACGGATAGAAAAGTTGAAAGAGTCACGGCGTTTCAAACCTTACTAACAACTCGGATGGTATATGGTTTCCTCCACATCGACGCAAGATTATTAACAATTGCATCGATAGTTTAAACTCGGCTTTAACTGAGAATAGTGCCAATCTACCCCGTTGAACTTGAACATTATGAGACACCCGTTACGACATTACTCGGATAGGAAAGACTCTTGCTTTGCATGCGAAATTCAGCATGCATACACCTCTAGCGTGTACCACATCTACAAGTTCTCCACTCTTGGCCGCACCGATAACAAAAATGTTGGCGGCACCGGCAAGTCATATGAGTGCAACCTTCGGTGCGTTCCACGACCATGTTACATTTTGGGCACGTTTTCCAACCCTTTTTTAGGGCAAGAGCACGAACGTCACGACTTTCGTAGTCTTCGCAGCTTTGCTTGGGGTGCGCCTTGCTCCTGCATTGGGAACAAATGTCTGTGCTGCATTCTGGGCATGACAAAATGGTCGGTTCCAATGAAGGACGTCTACCGACGAAGGTTAAACACCTCTTGTTGGGGCAGTAAATGCGCCAGTCCGGAGGAATTGCAGCCTCAGCGCACTTGGAAGAAAACGTCTTGCGAAGTGGACCAGGTAAGTAACCGAGCACGGTGTCTATCGGGAGAGGCTGTTGGCAACACTGTAAGGGGAAAATGCCTTCGTTGTTGCTCGCGACTTCAGCCATTGCGATCACGCATTGGCGGCAAATAAAATGGCCACATGGTCCATTGAGACAGATAACATATTCAGCCATGTCGCGGCAAACGACACATTCGACACTGGAAAGGGGCAGTGTCGTCAAGTCGTCTCGTGATAACTCTTGAACTGAGATGTTACCTTCTCGGTTCCACCTTCTTCCACCAGATGCAGAATTTTCTGGTCTTCGGTGTGGAGGGTCCCGCTTCAGGCTGAGTCGCTTTAGCACCAGCGGCGACTCTGTCTTTGTCTGCTACCATGAATTTTCCACTGAGCATCGAGTCGGTGATCAGTTTCCTTGTCCCCTAGCACAAAGGGCTTAGGAGATAAAAGACTCACAATAACTCTGCAAATGATAGCTTGCGCATCTCCAGCTGTGCTGCCGTCGGAGGCGGGAGGGGATCACCATGCTCCAGTGCGAGCGCTGCTTTGTGGTCGTCTTGCTCGCCCCTTTCCAAGAGCGCTAGCTTCTGAAGGATGTCCGTCTTTGGATCTGGTTTGGAGTTTTTGTCTTTCATGTCCGTGATAAGTCCCCCTCCGTGGGTGATCGTCTGATAACACCTGCCTTGTTGCACAAGTACCCTTGGGAGAGGCAGCAGTCGATATATGGCGGATACGAGCTTGGAGACCACGAAGCCCATTAGGAAGAGGGGTCCACACAAAAAACGCATGTCCAAGAAAATGTTTTTCTTGGGCTTGTCTTGGATAACGATAGGAGTCGAAGCGCTGAGAGGTTGATCTGAGTCCGTAACCCGTGTTGTTTATCATCGCTACATACAACCTTTTTATTCTACGTGGGCCCCAAGGCTTGCCCGTGAAGCATGCTGGTCTCACAAGGCGAGAAGGAGGTGTGTCAAGATCTACAGTTAACCTTGATCTGGGGTTGCCCATTCGGATTAAATTCTACATTGGTGGCTGTGTCTTCTGAACTCGACTGAACAGCGATGGACGATGAAAGCGCAGAGATTGAATTGGCAAGTTCTATTGACACAGGTCTCCGCTTGATGTCAATTATTGCGACTGATGTGTGTTTAGCTCGAACAGAACCTGAACAAAACCCATCAGATATCGCAGCGGATGTTATGTACGCGAACTGACTGTGTTTGCCGAATAATGGAACATTGACGTCGCCAGCCATATTGACCAACTTCGATTCTCGTCTCGTCAGGCTAGAAAAGTCTATTCTTCCTTTGTACGCAGCAACTCAGAAACTCAACCACCGATCACACAGTATGCACTTGTGAACATTTTTGAGGCTTGTTTCTCAGCGCTCCGAGCAGATATCGACAGTGCGCTTTTGAAGATTGACGAAGTTGCGAGCGGTCATGAAGGCATTGCGGAAGAAGAAGGTCTCATTCTGCGGGGGTAAGCTTCTCTTTGGCATTGCCCCCAGACCCCACAGTATGAACTTTTTCAAGTCCTCAGGCTGGGCAACTGCAAATATATATCGATACCCTTGCGCGCTTGAATGCTGCCATTGCATTCAAAGCATCAGATGCGGACTCTCGTGACAAGGTATGTTCTGCATGATCGTACCGCTACAGCGCTGAACTGATGTTTACATTCGCTGTCGTAGGCCCGCCTTGTGGAGACGGGTGCAAAGAAGCTGACTCAGCTGTACACAAAACTTGTCGCCGAGGGATCATCGGGTTCGCCTCCGATCGCAGGTCTTGACTTCACCCCTGCCACGTTCCCGCCTGCGTTGATTAACCATCTCAAGCCGCTCGTTGCATTCTTACGCAGCCTCCCGTTACCATCAACGCATCCATCCCACCCAGCAGGTCAAGTTATCCTTGCCACTCTACGCGAGGCGCAGCGTGGTTATGCGGACATGCGCGGCACATGGAACCGCAAATCACTAGAGACGCATGCAAAACGGGTCGTCGACCGCGCTGAAACGCTCGACGGTGTCATCGCAGGTAAAGAATTTGGAACATGGGTGACAAACCTCCTTCGCATTGCAGAAGTGCGTATTTGTCATTTCGTGGTCTTGTATGCGAATCACAAATGTGCGATAGACCGAATATGGCCTTCTTACCGAACTTGCGCCGCTGACGATGCCCTCTCTCCTGGGATCGACATACGATACCCTACTGAGCCCGTTGCTTACACTCTTTACGGATACGCTGTCCTCTTTGACAGCAATCATCAAACGTTCTCTGCATAAATACGCATTCCATGCGCTCGCTACCTATTCTGCCCTCTCACCTTCGCAAAATCGTTGGGAGGTTCTCATGAGCCGACGCGGAGAGGGGCGGAGAGACACAAATGAGCTTCGGGATGGGCTCAACTCTATCAGGAGTGTATGCTTGAGGACATTCCCGGAATTCTTGGCCGATTTGAAGTTGGCAGGGACCGGACCGGGGAAGGGAGGCGAACTAGGAGTGAGCCTGGCCGATTTCACCGTCTCAGTGAGTGATTTAGGCGTTTTACGGAGCATTTCGCGCTGACTTGCATCAGACGGTTCAGTATCTGG
The DNA here is from genome assembly GCA_038094475.1 of Phylloporus aff. rhodophaeus. NCBI lineage: Eukaryota > Fungi > Basidiomycota > Agaricomycetes > Boletales > Boletaceae > Phylloporus > Phylloporus aff. rhodophaeus. The sequence continues at coordinate 3,876 of JBBPUD010000671.1, forward strand.
ATAGGATACCAGAAGTCCAGGAGGCGGTTGGGGCTGCGCTACTTGCACTGGGAGATGGCAACTGGAAGATGGGCGAGGGTAAGCAGGTCGGAAAGGCCCTAAAGACTCCCACGACTGAGTTAACGGAAACGATCGTCCTTCAACATTATACTTGTGGGTTTATTTCCTTCCATATGAGTTTACGACCACTGATGTGTCTGAAAGTCGATATCGTGAATACGACCGTGAGCAGTTTGACGACCTTGTCCAAGACACAACGTCGTGGTGCATTTGGGTCAATCTTTCTACTCAACAACATATCCTACTTTTACTCTCGGCTCGTACTGAAACCGACGCATCCTGGGCTGACAGAACTCGTTACGAAGCCCACAGCAGACGCACTCACGTCAGCTTTCCGAACTGCGAAAGCGGGTTATTTCGACGCCAACTTTTCGCCATTGATGCAAGCACTGAGCGAAGACCGCGAAAAGGAAAAGGTGGGCAGCAGTGCGTGGAAAGCGTCCACAAAGGAAAAGTTTACGCGGTTTTACGACCTGTTGGAAGAAGTTGGGGAGCGGCATCGGATGGCGAGGGTGTTGGATGAAGAAGAGGAGGCAAGGAGGGCAGTTGTGGAGGAGGCTGTCAAGCTCGTCGTGCCGAGTTTGCAGCGGTTCATCCAGAAGCAAAGAGACAAGGAGTTTAGTAAAAGTGGGCATGTCTTTTATTGCCTGTTGCGTTTGTTCTGACGCTCTTTTGCGATAGATCCACAAAAGTGTACGTGTGGATGCGTTTCGTGTTCGTTTTGTGGATGCTGATGTGTTTGTTGTCCTAGACATCAAGATGACGTCGGAAGAAGTGGAGACTCAAATTCGTGCCTTCTACAAGTAAATTCCCAACGCGGACATATCCACACAGGTCGCATTGCTACACAGCTTCCACCTGCCGTAAACAAGTGCGCAAGGGTCCTGCGGAGCGAGTGCACACGGATGTAATGTAATCAGTGCCAGAGATCAGGGAATGCTATTGTGTCCCGTGACTTCGGGGGACAAGTACTAGTCTGAGTTTTCAAGGATCCGTTTGGAAAGTTGTGCCGGGGGAGAGACCAATGATAGGAACAATATCAGTTATACTCTTGGATACTTGTAATCTTAGATCATTTAAGTCAGCACTTTATCAAACATCCCAATGAGTGAGTCGTCTCGGTGGTGCCACTGAAAGTTACTGAGCAGCGACTGCCACTAATCTGGGCCGTCTGGGTCGTAAGAAAGTCTCGCAGTGACCTGCGGAACAGGATATTTCCAAATTAGCTCCTTGATCTGGTCAGGCATTTGTCGTTAGCGGTCCTGTCGGAGGACACATCGACGCGTCTGCTCATGCTACTAGCCCCAGGAGAGGGTTTGCCGTGTCGTGATGGGGTGGGAGAAGGCCTGCATGGCACGCATCAAGTCTACAATCTGGACTATGGACTATTGAACGAAAAGTATGGACGTGGACAGCGAGGTAACCTGGGTTGCAAGTGGGTGGAATGACCTAAGAAATCCATGAACCGGATCCATCAAGATGGAAACAACGATGGGGAGTCGTCCCACCAGGTGGGGTGCTATATGTACAGACACACGGGGAAAGGACGATCAAAATTTGTCTCTCTAAACATGACGCACTCACTGAATGACACATGTAAAAAAAGCACGCGAACAATGCTCGACCATGAAAATGATAGCCAAACGCACATCCTTTTCTGACCCTAGTTCTGACCCTTCCAGCCCAAGTATGAGTTCTTGACTTGCTCCTGAAATGTATTACAATCAGATCAGCTAGCGAGTAATAGAAATGACCTACCTTGGTGAATGCACATGCAAACGCTTTGAATCCCAACAGCTACGAGATGGTGAGGAGAGATAGAATATTAGTGTTACAATGCTTACTTCACCGTCCCACCAAGAGATGCCACCCCAGTAAACTACCTGAAACTAAAAAGCTGGTTAAGTCAACGTACGAGTGGAATCATGCAGGGTTCACCACCTTTCCATTTGGAAGACCCTCCTCCTTCACAAGTGGCTCACTGGCGATTTCATCGCCGTCAAGGTATAGAATCCACCGCTGGTTTTTGATGTCTTGAACAAATGTCCCCAAGAACTCCTCGCCTGGATCAGGTTTCTTGCCCACTGCAGATTTTATGGCGAGACCACAGTAGTTAACCCAAAATCCCTTTGAGAACAACAAGAACGATTTGGTGTCGTAAACCCGTAAGGATAGTATAGCCCCGGGTTTTGTTGGATCACTGCCTTCCTTTGCTCGAATTTGGAAGGTGAAGTCTTTTTTGCTGTCGACAGCATCAATGCCCAACGCAACAGTACCTCTGAGCATGCGTTAAATGTGTTATCAACTATTCAACTATAGACCAGCGGAAGGACCACGTACATATCCTGCAAGTCAGGTTTGTGACTCAGTGCAAAGGCACTTTCAGCAGGGTGGCCAGAAGAATCTTGGGAGGGCGGCGAGAGATCCCAGGTCAATTTACCCTTCTTACTCACTTCGGCGATGACTACAGAGGGAGCATCAAACTTGGGATATCCCTCGCCGCTGCCAAGCTTGCGATATACATCCTTAGGGTTCTCCGCATAGAACATGTGAGCGATGTTGACTGAGTCTTCGAAATACCCAGAATACTCCCGAACAATTGCGAGATACTCAAGGGAGAGGAGATTGTATTTCACATTGCCAGAAATGCGGGGCATGATGAATAATGGAGTCTTGCTCTGGGTTCTGATAAACCTGCAAACATCCTCAAGGCTGCTCAAGTAAAATGAACGGTAAATGGGTTTGTTCTCTTCAGCAGACCCCTCTGTATCGATTAATTTATGAGGGTTTAGAGATTCCCTCACTCTCCGGATGTCAGCGATGAGGTATTGTATCCGTGAGAGCTCGTCCTCCAAACCAACGAGGGTCGATGGATACTTTAGTATCTGCGTGGGCTTCCTATCCGACAGAATTAAGGATTCTCTTGACGCTTTCAATTCATCTTCCGACGGCTCCGAGGAATCATCATCTGGTGGGACATGTTGGTGGTACAACGTATTGACATCTGCGAGCAGAGGAGCTATAGCACTTGGGTCAGAACGATCATTCTCTACATCCAAGAAAATAATACCATGGTCTGTCTTTTTCCCTAATTTATGATCTTGCAGAAACTCTGCAAGCTGGTGGAGTAACTTGCTATGCTCCCCGATGTACGTACTAGTGGCAGCACGAATGGCTCGCGCAAGCTTGGGAACAAAGTCCCGCAACCTTTTAGCGCTATCCTGCAAAACCAAAAAACGACTACGGAGGTCGTCGAGGCCCGAGAATGCCTCGAGGACAAGGTCCACGATATCATCCTCTATCTTAAAGATGAGGCCAGCCTTGTATAGGTCAGGAGGGATAGGCTGAAGTGTAGCCGAGATTGGAACGCCTCCACCATCGGCAATGAGCGAGGCTGCATCTGCGAAAGTGTCCAAGACGTCCTTGGGTGTGATCGGGACCTTATCCAAAGCTACATCACCGTGAACCTGCAGTAAAGGAATCAAAAGTTGTACCACGCTCAAGTAACGCACATACCACAAGATTGAACTTGTCATCCATGTCCTTGAATCTCCCCTTGATCCTCGCATCTACGGAGCCAGAGAGACTGATTGCGCCCTTCAACTTGTCAAACGATGCTTGCAACTTTCCCTCAACCTTTTCCTCCTTTGTCATCTCTGTCTGCTTGGCAACGAGATTGACGATGTAGTTGCCACCGTAAACGATGGATGAGACGAAATGGGTCGCCAGCTTTCTATTGATGTAATCCTTTTCCGCAACCCGGAGAACGTTACGGCCCAGGTCATCTTCTGCGAAGAGAATACGCTGCTCTTTGAGCCGCATCTTCAAGGCCAGGGCGTACGCGTACTCGTTGGTGTTGGATTTTTCATCGTTAAGGTACGATGCAGACCCAGTGACCTTGACAAGACCGCCGAGAACGTCGAGAGAGAGTTTAGCATTGATATCAAGGAGGGTAGCCTTTTGCTGATGGGTGGTAGAGAGGCTGACGGTGAGTTCTGTGTGTCTGATGTTTGTCTCGAGGCATTTGACCTGGTCTTGGGGGTAAAGCTGGATGCCGAGGAACTTTCCTGAGCGAGCGTCATAAAGCTCGCTGAGGCGGACTGCGCGGCCAAGGGTAGGAATGTCGAAAACAGCCGGTGGTGATCCTTTACTGGTCGAGTTGCCTGAGTCACTGGACATTATTACGGAGGTCAGAGGGAGTCGAGTTCGGACCCCAAACCCTGGATCCAACAAGATCCAGGAAGCTTTTCGATGATACTATCAAGCCATGAATTGAAGGGGTGTGGGAATGTTCAAACCAAGTCATTTGCTTGCGACATTCCTTGGTGAAGAGATCGTGCGATACATATCATGCATTTATTGGTCTAGAGTAACTACCGTACGATCTGTGGGTGCCAATGGACGACAGTAAAAGGTGCATACTTCAAAAGCCCCCACAGACTCGCAGAACAAGAAAGCGCAAGAAAATGGCAAATCAGGTATAGACATGCCTTACAAGCTTGGCATGTGCCCACTCGCAATGCCTGGCTTTGGACTAACAGGGTTTTCCATGACTACGAGCACGAGGGACATCAGAGTGTACAGGATTGTTGGACGAAAGCAGGAATACCATTGTTATACTTGCCTCCACGCGCATTTGTATATCGTTGTGCGAAACTGGGAGAAATATATGAGCATCCCACGAAGAGAGAAAAAAAGATCGCCACACACCTCAAAACAGCAGGTGAATGAGTGAGATCTTGCTCGGGCTGTATCTGAAGTGCGTTAAGAGTGACCTTGTCAAGGCTCTGGAGCCAGGTTGGATCATAGAAATTAAGCGGTAATCCCGGAACGTGTTTGTCCTTATGCTCCACCCGGCAAGAGGGGACCCTCGGGCGCGGAAAGAATCCTTTCTTTGGTTTACCGTCACGTTTGAAACGCGTAGAGAGGTGAATAAGATCGAATGTGCGCAGCCATGCAGTGGCGGCATCAGAGCGCCAATGCAGATTGGTGATTGCAAAACGCTGTTCGCTTTTATCATGATCGGACTCGTCACCACTCATTGCCTCGTAAGGAATAGTTTTCCACAAGGTGGTGAATCGTTTGAGGTCTGGATGTGAGTTGCAGGCTGCAGCACGTTGCGTGCGCAACTAGATGGTGATGATTAGATTTATGTGTCAACTCGCACCCTAGTCAACGAAATCTCACAGTTCGGCGTCTTTGGTCTCGAGCATTCCGCTTCTTAGTTTCACGACGGTACTGCTCTTCTTCGGGATCGGGAGTCCCGTGCAACCGGCTGTATTGGGCATATAGTGTGCGCAAATGGGCTCTGAATACAGCCTTGACGTCTACTTTCCCGGCAGGCCCATACAAATTACACCCTATGAAATCGTCAGCAAAAACATCGATGGCCCGTTCATTCCAGGGTGAAGTAATTGGTCCGTGAAAGTCCAAGCGGAAATTGTCAGCTGTGGGGCCGCCAGTGTTCTGGAGATTGTATGCAACCACTTCCACCTTGTCTGCGACTCTGGTGAAAGGTTTTTTGCACGTATCTCTGCCCAATAAACGTAGCGCATGTCGTCGAACATGATTCTACAGACGGAATGAACATCGGTCTTACATTGCAGAGTGATCCCTCACCTGCAGTGTAGTATTTCTGGGACGTCTACTAGGTTCGTAACGATGGGTTGGTGGAGAATCATCAGAAGTCGGCGAACAAGAGGTCTGTGATAACACAGTATTAGGCCTGGAGGACACTCGAGGAGTCTTTTCTATAATTTGATCTCGTAGTTCCGTCGCGATGGAGTAGAGTGCGAGAAGATCCTTCCTCATTACCGCGGCATCCTAAGGAATAATCGATGAGAAGAAAACTAGAACAGAGTAACCCTCACTTGATTGCCTTGTAACAGCTGCTCCAAAGAAATATACTGTTGCGGCTTGGTAACATAGTGTAATGACGCACACGAAGAACTTACGGCTGGGAAGTTCGTATAGCTAACAGGCTGGAAAGCGGAATTAGCGTGGGTAGGAAGTTTCGGCCCCACAGTGGAAATTCCACAATCATTTGTACCAGAAGAATCCTCCACCAAACATGGTCCATCAGGAGATGTGTTTGCCCCGTGGTAAGCACCTTCCTGTTTGATCGGGTAGTGATTTAACTCTTCGTCACCCAAAAACATCTGGGAACCCGCATGTCCATCAGATTGATCAGAGGTCATGAGAGGTGGTTCGAAGAATGGTGCAGGTCCTCCGTTGTCAACATCGACCCCTCTGGTAGGATCATTCGAATGCTCTTCCTCAGCCTGCGCTTGGATAATGGTTCGTTCAACATGTTCCAGGGTGCCTTGAGCCTCTCGATTTTCGTTGTCGTCTGGCTCGGTACAAGGTATTTCCACATACAGTGCGAACTCCGGGTAGTCAGCATCGACTTCTTCGGTACTGACGTTCTCGTTTGAAAATCCGTCAACGAAGGCATCCCCTGCTTCAGATTTTGAGTTGTAAGATCAGGACCGTGATAATATTCGGTTCAGCAAAACATACAGCGCCTGGAATCATCCACAAGCCGGAATTCACCGTTGACGTTTTCAGAGACCTTGGGTAGGAATGTACTGCTCTGTCCGTGGTAGGCTGACGTACAAATGGCCGAGGTCCTAGATGTATCATCCACCTGCGTAATTCGTTCATCAACAGTCAGATGCATGCGCGGGTCTACAGCAAACTTACCTTCGTTGCATCTTCACAAGGAAGGTAGGGCGGAGGACATTCCGTAATCCCACACAGATGTGCAATGGAAAGACGTTTTGCAATGTCATTCAGTTTCACCCGTTTGTGCGGTTGCGCGTCAAATTCTGGAGGCTGGTCCTCGTGCCCTGTATTTGGTGAAAAAGAATGATGTCGTTTGCGGGGTGATATGGATGCCATCTCTTGGCTCTCGCCACCAAGCAGGAACGGAGCTCTAGGTTCCTCAGAAGGAACAGGGGGTAATTCAAGGCTTCTCAGTAGGGGAACGCCAGAGTGATTGCAAGATGCTACCTGTGGCATGGAAGACACCACTAGCAAGAGCAGGGTATTTTCTAGCAAAATCGGTGGTCAGAGACAAAGCACCCGTCGTGATGTAGACTCACTTTCTCACTTTGCAGGTTGGTCTAAAAAGTGCAAACACAACAGGTTCGGCAAGCACCGAGCAGCAATTTTCTTGTAAACGGTGATCCATCTTTGCCGCCCAGCTTGAATGGGTAGACCTGCTACTTTAAATGTGACTGAACCCGAAGCGGGTCTCTAAGTTCTGTGAGCCGTCTCCACGACGGCGTTGATCGCGGAGTTGAATGTGGGACATTGCCGAATGAAAGTTGACAAAGGATACACATGCCTGTAGGAATCGTTAATGTCAACTCTGAAGTGCATGTGATGTAGTGATACAAGAGTACAATCGTGAGCAGAATCCTTCATACAGAGGATCCACGTAGAACAATTGCAAAAATCAGTAATCGCACCTGCCACAATACCCGCACTCCTTGTCGCAGGCAGTAAAATCTCGATCATCCACTTCATACGCATCACCTCGTCTTTTTGGTGCGCAATATACCCCAGTGTGCTGTGTCGGATTCATCCATACGCTGGAAGACCCAGCTCAGTGACTCCTCCATGTAAGACGACACCATCCGTGAAAGAGCCCCAGACGTCTGCGAGGCCCGTGTCACCTCTTGGAACCTGTCTTGTCCAAAGATGGGGCGCAGCTCTTCGGCGTAATCCTCGACCCATCTGGACGATGGAAGACGCTGTGTCGTCTCTCGCTCCCCCACATCATCAAGGTCATCGACGCGAATGATAACAAGCACGTCTGGGTTGAGACACTGGATGAAATTGAACACATCGCGCAGAGGGGCTTCCACATCGACATAGAGATACGCATCGGAATAACGATCATTAGCGTTGCGCCATCTATGTCTCCGAGCGTGAAAAAGATGTGATTTTCAAACATCTCTTTCCATTGTGGGGTAAGTAGAGGATCGGACCAGGCCGCCACCTCGGAGCGTGGAGGAGTTGCAGGGGCGACGCGCTGAGCACCAACGAGCCCGCGTGGTCGAGACGACGTCCCGGACGGCGGCCGCGGTGGTCCTTCGAGGTGTTGGAGAAGCAAAGGTCGCCATCAGGTTGGTGGTGGTTGTGGAACAAGCCTTTTGCTTACTCATGTCCACCATCTCCGTCCCAACTGGATTCCGTTCTCTTCCCCTGCCACTCGTTCAGTTGTCTTTGTCTGCAGTCTTAAAATGCGGACAGTCGTTCAGATGGACAAGTTACCCAACCTCGCCAGTTTGCGATCCTTCAGCCGTG
>JBBPUD010000672.1:0-12244 GCA_038094475.1 Phylloporus aff. rhodophaeus
TCGGGCGGGTTAGGGACGCCACCACGCTGCGAGCATGAGGCTTGACTATACCAAAGGGAGATAAGATAAGTCCGAAAGGGAGGATTGAGCGGTCAAAGTGAAATCACTCCGGAGTTGGTGCGTCATGATATCCAGAGTTCCGGAGTCAGACTTTGACAAGTACCGACCAACATGTGGCTCCCATGAGAGGACAAGCGATATACCTTCTTTGTACCAAAGTTCCATCTTCCTGCCCATGTCACTGAATGCCAGTGGAAGTACTCGTTCAATTTTTCTAAAGGGGCTGGGAGGACAGATGGTGAGGTGCCTGAACACAGTTGGGCTAACCTCAATACAATTGCATCAAGCACAAAGGAGATGGGGCCAGGACATCGGTGTGATACCCTCAATGATGTCATCGGTGACCACAACCGGAAGAAGTTCATCAGGTTCAGTAGGTTAATTCAAGGTTGTAACACGTGATTTAAAGTGTTAACCATACTCGCCCTCAGGCAATTCCTTCTTTACAAGCTGACAGAGGCAACTGCTGAGAGGAATGAACACCAAGAAGACTTGTGTGAATTTGAGTGTTCACTCAATGTCCGGTACAGTCACCAGCTTGTCAAGTGGATCAAAGATTATGGTGAGTGGGAGAATGACTCAACATTCTCCAAAGCAAACCCTTTTGAGACAAAATCTGAGTGTACGTTCTTCAACCATTGCTGCTACATAAGTGCCTATGTATCTCAATATAGATTCGTCCTTTCAGCAATTACCCAAGTGAATGCTCGTTGGCAACTTGCCAGGGATGAGGCTGACACAGCAAGCATATCAGTCGTACAATCTATTCATACGGATATCTTGCCAAGCACTTTGATTAGCACTGGTATTGACCTCAAGGAACAGCAGTGAATAATCGGGTTCAACTTGCACATCATTTGTACGAATTCTGTGTAGGTGCCGTCTTCACATTGACACAGAAAAGATCAGCTTGCATGCCACAGACCAACAAAGGGCAAAGTTACAACTGTGAACCAATACACTCACGCGGTGTATCGACTCTTGGACTAATGTACAAACACTATATGTTCCTGGTGTGGCGTTCCTTCAGGCCCAAGCTGCCCTCAAGAAACCCTTGGGCTGATACATGAAGTGTACCAAGGCGAGGACAAAAGTTGAACGTGACTCGTTTGATGGAGGACGCTCACGAAGAGGTACGACAACGTCGTCAAGGAGTTCTCAAGGTGTTCGCAAGTTATGACACGAGATGTACACTTGTATTGTGTAGATCAAGTATGAGTACATCGAGTGTCTATTCTACGTATTTATATGAATGAGACATGCAGCAATAGAAGGTCAAAGAACATGATGGAAGGTTGGAACACTAAGCCGGTGCGAGAGAATCGGACTGCGGAGAGAGGCTGTCCGAAACAAGAACAGGAAGTATAGTGAGGTGAAACAGGGACAAAGGTGAAACAGGAACCTGAAGGTGAGAACCTGTGTGAAGAGATACCTTACTGGTTATACAACAAGAAAGAGGTACAATCAAGAATGATGAGGGAATGCTCATCACATTCGGCAAGAACCATAGGAAGGACGAAGAACGAGATACGGCAAGTGAGAAGAAGAATGTGTGATAGAGCGAAAGAATTGTAACATTACCCCCTTTGTAGAGTTGCGACCCTGGCGCAACCTTCCATCCCCCAACTAAGAGTCGTTCAAGAGGTTTCAGCAGGCATGGGGATATCAGGTCCATGGAGATGTGGACACTGCGGCTCAGTATGTCCAAATTGATCGCAATGGAAGCAGACTTCTCTAGGACACCGAGTGGGTCCATGTCCCCATCGTTGACAAGTAGTACATTGTAGGGTGAGGCAAAGATGCTGGGGATGACCAGGAGCAACAATGTGACAGTGAGGGCATCGGTAGAGAGGGCATTCATCTCGATAGTGACCAGTGCGGTGGCATCGGAAGCACCAAGTGAAGTGAGACGCAGGAGGTCGGACATATGGATTGTGGAGGAGATGAGTGGGTGCGGAGAGAATGGATAAGCCACCGACGTGGACAACGTAGGCACTATTATAGGAGAGAGCCTGCTGGTTGATCTGGCAAAATCTGCCCGGAGGGTCAAGCAAGAACGGGATGATATCATCTTCCATGATACGTGGTTGGATGACTGGAGTGGGGATAGGAGAGGGAGAGTCTTCTTCAGCAGGGGAGGAGATATGCAATGCTAGGGGTAACGGGGGAGGAGAAGGCAAAGGAGTTTCCCGAGGGGAAAGGCTAATACTAGTTAAATAAGCTGCGCGCTTGTCAGGATACATTGATAGAAAGATGGGATGGAACACTGGGTAGATAACGGAAATGGGAAGCTGTGCAATGAAGCTGTGAAAGTCGGCAGTGTCAAGGAGTTGTAATACTCGACCCGTGAGGCCGTTCTGGGTTTCTCAAACGGGTAGGCTGTAAGCCTCAGGTAAGTCGTTGGGTGCTACATGGAAGTGAAACACTTGGGTAGTGTGAACCTCATGGTATAGCGTAACGAGTCCCTTGATGATCAGGTCCTCAGCATACAGGGGCATTCGTTCGAGTAGCAATACCAGGGAAGGCTTGCAGAGGATGCTAGCAAATAGAGGCTTCTAGATGCAAGGTGGAAGGAGGTGCGATTGGATGGGAGAGACTAGAAGCAGGGCCATAGGATCATTGATGTCAGGAGACGAAGGCGGTGAACTTGATGGGAGCGAGATAGGCAGTGATTGAGAATCAGAAGTCATAGCGATGGTGATGCCTTTGGGGTTAGAGAAGAGTGTGCCGAGGTCGGTGTTAAGAACCAGAGTAAGAAGAATATGAGTGCGATGGTGAGGAATGAGACCAGGGAAATCCAGAACGTCTTGAGGTAGAAACAACAAAACTTGCACATTCGGGGAGGAGCCTCACGAAGAGATCACAATGTCCCGTTAGAGCTGAGTTTTATTGTAGTCGGTGGAGTTTCTTATAGTCCTTCAATATGTCCTGAGAATGTGTCAGGTTGGTTTCAGGTTCCCATGTGTTTTCTGCAGATAAGTAACCTTTCCACATGGTCAGGTACTGGTATTGGCCAGGGGATCCCTTGTGAGAGAGTATCACCTCTACTTCATACTCTTCTTCATCATCAATGATGTCCAGGGGGAGCTGTGGGAATGATGGGCCGTGTATGTTGGTCTGTCTGAAGGGGGAGAGCAGTGAGGTGTGGAACACATCATGAATCTTCCAGGTACTAGGAAGTTTTAGTTTGTAAACAAGGGGTGATATGACGCGAGTGATTTTGAAGGGGCCATGTCTTTTGGGAGCGAGTTTTCGGGAAGGATATGGTATGCGAAGGTTGGTGGATTCTAACCATACACGGTCCCCTACTTTCCAGGGGGAGAATTTCTGAGTGGACCGTTTAGTCATGAGAAGACGAGCGGAGTCGTGTGCTGCGAGGGCTTCCTTTCGTGCTTCTTCTAATGCAGAGAGTCAGGTTTCCAAGGCAGGAATAAATGTCTTCCCGATCACTGGGAAGTTCCTGGGTTCATATCCGAGCATCAAGGAGAAGGGGAAGGTTTTGGTCGAGCTGTGGGGAGCGGTGTTGTGATGGAACTCAGCTATGGTGATGTGATCCACCCATTTATGCAGGTTGTTACCGCAAAAGATCCGTAGGTACGTTTCTAGTTCCTGGTTGGTCTGCTCAGTTTGTCCGTCGGTCTGGGGGTGATAGGTGGTGGAGAGTTTGAGATTGTACTGGAGGAGACGGGCAAGTTCTCTGGCTAGTGCGGAGGTGAACTGAGGTCCACAATCAAAGATGATGGAGTCGTATAAACCAAAACGTTTGAAGACATGGTCGAAGAAAAGCTTGGCTACGCCTGCAGCGTCGATAGTTTGGTGCAAGGGCATAAAATTACCCCCTTTGTAAGGCCATGGTCTACCACGACCATAATCAAGTCGAAATTATTGGAAGGCAGGAGATCAGTGATAAGGTCGACAGACAGTTGCCGGAAAGGAAGAGAAACAGTGGATGGGATGGGCTGGAGCGGGGGAACGGTAGGATGGGTGTTTACTTTGTTTTGCTGGTATATAGCGCAGCCCACGATGTAGTTTTGAATGAAGGTGGCCAGACCAGGCCACCAAAAGTCGCGCTCAACAATAGACTTTGTACGGAATTGACCCATGTGGCCGGTGGTGGGGAAAGAATGAATAGATTCAAGAAGGGGTTGGCAAGAGGCAGGGGGAACATAGAGACGGTCTTTGTAGAACAACTGGTCATGCTCATAACGCCAGTCGGCTAGGGTAGAACGAGGGAAGAGTGGAGAGTTATCTGCAAGGTTCTGTAAAGCACGAAGGATGAGAGGGTCAGATGAGGAGGATCGTTTGATCCCATTAACAAGGGAAAAGTCGAGGGCTTGTATGACTACAGGGTCGGGGAGAATGGAGGCATCAACGTTGTCATCGGTGGTGTCAACATGGTCACGACGAGAGAGTGCATCCGCTGAACCCATCTATGATCCCGGGGTAACCTTCCAGACGATGTCATAATCCTGGAGGAAGAGCGACCATCGGGCTTGTTGGCAGGATAACTTCCAAGGATCCTTGAGATAGGATAGGTTCTTGTGGTCCATGATGACTGTGACAGCGTGTTCAGTACCAAGGAGGTATTGATGCCATTCCTGGAGGACTAGGATGATGGCGAGGAGTTCTCAATCATATATGTTATAGTTTTGTTCTGCAAGGGTGAAAGTCTTGGAAAAGTAAGCGCAGGGATGAAGGTCTCCATTGCTGTCCTCCTGTAATAATACAGCTCCAGCAGCTAGGAGGGAGGCGTCGGTCATGACGAAGAAGGGTTGAGAAATATCGGGGAGTGCAAGGACAGGGGCAGATGCAAAGATTAGTTTGAGGTGTGTGAATGCCTTATCCTGGTGGCGAGTCCACTTCCATTTCTGGTCTTTGTGAGTGAGAAGTACAAGGGGGGTGATGACATCTGAGAAGTTGGGGATGAATTTATGGTAGAAATTGGTGAACCCAATAAAGCTGCGAATCCCCTTCACCGAAGTGGGTGGTTTACAATCTTTGATTGTGGAGAGCTTGGTGGGGTCCATTTCTACTCGTCCTTGGCCTATGATCATGCCTAGGTATTCCATGCGAGGGGCATCGAAGGAGCATTTTGTCAGAATCTAAGATAGGGGCAGCAATGCCCAACTCAGAAGTGCTACCAAGAGTAGAGACACAACTCATATTCACCTAAGATAGGGGCAGCAATGCCCAACTAAGGTAGGGTAAGTAAGATGACTAAGGTAGTAATAAAAAGGGGTTCTCACCTCAGAAGTGCTACCAAGGGTAGAGACACAACTGAGGTGAGAATGAGAAGTTCGAAGGGTTAAAATACCTCGAAGACACGCGCGCGCTTAACTCCGGAAGACTCCGGAGTGGAGTAGGCGAGAATAGGCGGTCCACATCTAGGAGGATGAAAGGGCGCAGTAGCGCATGGTTGGATCAGATAGGGACGCCACCACGCTGCATGCACGAGGGTACACTATACTATAAACATATCAAATTAGTCCGGAATAGTGAAAACGAAGATTTTGAGAGATCGCTCCGGAGTTGTATTTTGACACATTTGGAGATTTTGATTGAGAGTCCGTTTTCACAAAGTCGTTGAAGAACACATTTGGTCCAAGAGTGGTGGAGTTCTAGATCGTGCTGTGTATGTATCCCAAGGTCATCCATGTAGATTTTGAGCCATCGCTCAGAGATCATGTCGGCGAAGATATGGTTCATGAAAGCTTGGAACATGGAGGAAGCATTGTTACATCCAAAGAACATGACAGTGGGTTCGAAGAGGCCCAGGGGAGTGATGAACGCAGCCTTCCATTGATCAGACTCTCGTATGTGAATGTTGTCATACCCCCATCGGATATTGAGCTTGGTGAACAGCATCAAGTCCTTCATGTCATTGATGAGCTCAGAAATGAGTGGGAGAGGGTAGGCATTCCGGACAGTATAGGAGTTGAGATATCGGTAGTCTTGACATGGGCATAGAGATCTATCCTTCTTTGGTACAAAAAAGAATGTGGATGCCTGAGGGGATTTGGATGGAATGATGCGGCCTGTGGCAAGGTTTTCTTCAATGAACTTCTTACAGGCCTCTCTCTCAGCAGGGTTCAAGGGGTATACTTTAGCGATCTTCGGGACAAAGGATGGTTTGAGGTTGATGGTATGGTCATAGTCTCTGTGTTGGGGAAGGATGTTAAACGTGGCTTCAGCGAAGACATCTGCGAAGTCTTTACATCACGTGGGAATCTTGGTTTCAGTGGGGAGATTTTCCTGGGCAAGCTGGGTAGATAGGAAGATCTTTCAGAGCATCTTGGAGTTCAAGGAGAGTTGCATGTTGGCCCAGTCTACGTCGGGATTCCATCATCGAAGCCAGGGCATTCCAAGGATAATTTGTGGTTTGCCTAATGACGTGACCATGAACTCAACCTTCTGGGAGAATGAAGGGAAGGAAACAGATGCGAAGAGTTTCCATTTGATAGTTCTGTCAAAGTCTAAATAGGGGCAGCAATTGCCCAACTAAGTCAAGTAAGTACAGTGTCTAGACTATGAAAAGAAGATCTCACCTCAGACTGTGCCACCAAGGGTGAGAACACAACTGAGGTGAGAGAAGGGAAATCCAAAGGGTTAAATAGGTCGAAGACATGCATGCGCGTAACTCCGGAAAACTCCAGAGCAGAATAGGCGAAAATAGGTGTTCCGCATCTGGAAGGTACAAAGGGCACAGTAACATGAGTTCGGAGCGGGTAGGAACGCCACAACGCTGCATGCACGAGGCATAACTAAACCAAAGGGAGATACAGTAAGTCCGAAAGGAAATAGAAAGGGGGAAGTATGAAAAAGCTCCGGACTTGGCCTGGAGTTGGAATCCAGAGTACGGAGTTACACCTTGACAAGTTCCCCTTTTGTTCTTAGTTCTGTCTACGTTGTACGCGATGACTGGTTTGTGAAGAACTCGGCATCCTAGCCTGAGTTTAGGGATGAGGGAGATATCGATGAAATTTCCAGAAGTGCCACTGTCGAGCAGAGCAGTGGTGTTGATGGTTTGCTTGGGTACTTGTAGCGAAACAGGGAAGCGGAATGTGTTTTCATTCGGTATGGCTACAAGTACATGAGGGGAAGAGGACGTCAGGGTGTCTTCCCTCAAAGAAAATCCTTAACATCGAGAAGAGAAATTTCGGCGGGTTCCTTGTAATTAGCCCTAAGGGTCTGGTGAATTTCTTCGTCCTTCCATCCCTTGGTTCAGAGTTGGTTGATGTAGATGTCAAGCGGGCTTGTGGATGGTTGGGTAGGGACTTCCTTCAGAACGACCAGTTCTTTAAGTGGTTGGGTGGGGACAGAGCAGATGTTTTGAGGAGGTGAGACAGCAAACGTTTTGCAGTTCTGGGTGTTGTGCCCAGTCTTTTGGCATCTAAAGCATCGTCCTTCTCTGATGCATTTGGATCTCTCTTCGGGTGTGAGTTTTGAGACTCGGATGGAATCTACGTCCATTGTGTTTGGGTCTCTGATGTGAGGGGCAGGTCGCAGGATGAAGCGGGGAGTAGCAGGGGTAGGGACAGGGTGAACTTGGGAAGTGCCTTTCCTGATGGCTGCCATGCGAGCCTTCTGAGTATGGAACTGTGTGGACTTGTCAATCCATGCGTTCAAATCAGTGGGAAGTTCGCTCATGGATAGGACCATGTCTGTGATCTTTTGGTCACATCCCATGGCAAAGTAACCTATGAGCAATTGCTGATCGGTGATGCCAGACTTGGCAGCAGTTCCTAAGAAATCGGAGATGAACTTCTGGAATCCATCATTGATGGTGTTGTCGGGTTCTCTGAAGACAGTCTGGCGCAGGTACGGGAGTTGGAGTCAGGCGGTGGCTTGGATATCAAAGGGATAGAATGTTTTCTCAAAGTTTTCGACCATTTTGTCAAATAACTTCTCCTTTTCTTCAAGGAGTGGGTCGGCCAACCTGTCATACCAGGTTTCGGCAAAGACGGCTGCCCTTTCTGCGGATAACATTTTGCTGAGGCACATGAAGACCTTGGTTGCGTCGTCAGCATAGAGTTTCTTGTTGATGATGAAGTAGGCCTTCATGGCCTTGATCCATCTGACTGTGTCTACTGGTTTCCTGGAGAAGTCTGCTGGTAAAGCAGCTTGGAGTTCGGTGGGCTTTTCTGAAGACATGGGTGGAGGCGATGGTGCAAAGAGACTAGGTGACTGAGATGGCGGTGGTGGCGATGGTGGTCTCGGTGTGGTCAAGGTCAAAGGTGCTTCAATGGCTGGGAGAGCTCGAGGGGCAGGTAAGGCTAGGGGACTTGCAGGTGGTGCTGGGGAGTACAATGATCCAAGGACTCAGCTGTTACAATTTCCTTACTTCATCCTGGCATCTTTCTTGTTTCCTCTCGCATCACTTATCTTGCCGCTCCGTTGATCTGTTTAGAATGCTTCGAGCACGCCTTGCTCATTGTCGGACTAGATACGATGTATCTATACACATAGCCTCTTGGCTATGTGCTTCACCTTCATCATTTGTTTCACTTCCGTGTTCCTCGATCTTGATGAACAGCTTCCTCCGCAGTCCGGCTCTCTCACACCAGCTTAGTATTTCCATCCTTCCATGATATTCTCTGATAATCTTTGCTGCGCATTCTCCTTAGTATAAATAACTAGAGTAGACACTCGATGTACCTCATACTTGATCTACACAATACAAGTGTACATCTCATGTCATTCCTTGTGAACACCTCGAGAACTCCTTGACGACGTTGTCATACCTCTTCGTGAGCGTCCTCCATCAAACGAGTCACGTTCAACCCTTGTCCTCGCTTTGGTACACTTCGTGTAACAAAAGATCAAGTATCTCCTTTGTCCCTCCTATCGAGTAGGACACTCCACTAGTAAACATTTCCCACAGAGACCGAGCCCTTCGTCGTGCTTACCGTGTCCTGGAAGATGACGATGAACAGAGACCCATTCAGCAGCCATCACCTCGACAAGTTCTTGGATCCTCGTACTCCCCAGCCCCACCTTCAAGCCCACTAGCAGTACCTGCCCCTTGTACCTCCCAGCCATCAAAGCACCCCCGACTTTGACCACACCAAGACCACCATCGTCACCATCGCCACCTCAGTCACCTAGTCTCTTCGCACCATCGCTACCACCTATGTCCTCAGAAAAACCCACTGAACTTCGAGCCGCCTTGCCTGCAGACTTCTCCGGGAAACCAGTCGACGCAGTAAGATGGATTAAGGCCATGAAAGCCAACTTCATCATCAACAAGAAACTCTATGTCGAAGACTCGACCAAAGTCTTCACTTGCCTTAGCAAGATGCTATCCTTCGAAAGAGCCGCCGCCTTCGCTGAAACCTGGTATGACAGGTTAGCAGACCCACTCCTTGAAGACAAGGATAAGACCTTCGACAAGTTAGTCGAAAACTTCGAGAAAACCTTTTTTTCCTTTGATATCCAAGCCACCGCTCACCTCCAGCTCCCATACCTTTGCCAGACCGCCTTCCGAGAGCCTGACAATACTATCAATGACGGCTTCCAGAAGTTCATCTCTGACTTCTTGGGAACCGCTGCCAAGTCTGGCATCACTGGCCAGCAATCACTCATCGGATACTTTGCCACTGGCTGTGACCAGAAGATCACGGACATGGTTTTGTCCATGAGCGAACTCCCCATAGACCTGAACGCATGGATCGACAAGTCCACACAGTTCCACACCCAGAAGGCCTGCATGGCCGCCATCAGGAAAGGAGCTCCCCAAATCCACTCTATCCTTGTCCCTCCTGCTCCCCGCTTCGTCCCTCGACCCGCCCCTCGTATCAGAGACCCTAACGCAATGGATGTAGACTCCATCTGGGTCTCCAAACTCACCCCCGAAGAACGTTCCAAATGTTTCAAGGAAGGACATTACTTCAGATGCCGAAAAACTGGGCACAATGCCCAGAACTGCAAGGTGTTCTTCATCTCCACCCCACAGAACATTCACTCCGTCCTGATCCAACCACCTAAGGAACCTGTTATTCCAAAGGAAGTTCCCGTTTCCCCGGACAACCCACTAGATGTCTATGTCAACCAACTCCAAACTAAGGGTTGGAAAGACGAAGAGATTCATCAGACGCTGAGGGCCAACTATGAGGAGCCTGCCGAAATTTCCCTCCTGGATGTAAAGGATTTTCTCTGAGGGAAGATGCCCTGACTCTTCTTCCCCTCATGTACTTGTAGCTATGCCAAATGAAAACGCATTCCGTTTCCCCGTTTCGCTACAAGTACCCAAGCAAACCGTCGACACCACTGCTCTGCTTGACAGTGGCGCTTCAGGAAATTTCATCGACATCTCTCTTGTCTCCAGACTCAGGCTAGGATGCCGAGTACTTAGAAAACCCATTGTCACATACAACGTTGATGGTACCAAGAACAAGAGAGGAACCATCAAGTGGAAACTCTTCGCACAAGTCTCCTTCCCCTCGTTCTCACAAAGAGTTGAGTTCATGGTCACTTCCCTTGGTAAACCACAAATCATCCTCGGAATGCCCTGGCTCCGTCAATGGAACCCTGATGTGGACTGGACCAACATGCGACTCTCCATAGACTCACCAGAAATCCTTCGAAAGATAACCCTGTCCACCCAGCTCGCCCAGGAAAATGCTCCCGTAGAGAAAGAGATTCCGACGTGGTGCAAGGACTTTGCTGATGTCTTCGCCAAAGCCATGTTCAATGTTCTTCCCCAGCACCGAGACTACAACCACACCATAGAACTCAAACCGTCCTTCATCCCCAAGATTGCCAAAGTATATCCGTTGAACCCTGCTGTTACAATTCTCTCTCTTCATCGTAACGTTCTTCTTATCACTCGTCATATCTCGTTCCTCGCTCCTCCCTTTATCCTTGTAGAACGCGATGAACATTCGCTCATTGTCCTTGACCAATCGTCCATTTCACTGTTCAACCAGTGATACGTATCTTCGTACAGGTTCTCTCCTTGGAGTCCCTGTTTCACCTCCACATCTGTTTCACTTCACTGTACTCTTTTCGGACAGCCTTTGCTGCAGTCCGGTTCTCTCGCACCGGCTTAGTGTTCCAACATTCTATCATGTTCTCTGACCTTCTATGCTGCACGCCTCGTTCGTATAAATACTTAGAATAGACACTCGATGTACCCCATACTTGATCTGCACAATACAAGTGTACATCTCGTGTCACACCTTGTGAATCCCTTGAGAACTCTTTGACGACATTGTCGTACCTCTTCGTGAGCGTCCTCCGTCAAACGAGTAACGTTCAAACTTCGTCCTCACTTTGGTACACTTCGTGTAACAAAAGATCAAGTATCTCCTTTGTCCCTCCTATCTAGGAGTAGGACACCACTCTAGCAAACATTTCCCACAGAGACTGAGCCCTTTGTCGAGCTTACCGCGTCCCGGAAGACGACGACGAACAAAGACCCACTCAGCAACCATCTCCTCAATGAGTCCTTGGATCCTCATACTCCCCAGCACCACCTGCAAGTCCTTTAGCTCTGCATGCCCCTCGAGCCCTCCCAGCCATCAAAGCACCCTTGACCACACTGAGACCCCCATCGCCACCACCACCATCCCAATCACCGAGCCTCTTCACACCATCGCCTCCACCCATGTCCTCGGAAAAGACCACCGAACTCCAAGCTGCTTTGCCAGCAGACTTCTCCAGGAAACCGGCAGACACAGTCAGATGGATCAAGGCCATGAAAGCCTATTTCATCATCAACAAGAAACTCTATACCGACGACACAACCAAAGTCTTCACTTGCCTTAGCAAGATGTTGTCTACTGAAAGAGCAGCAGCCTTCGCCGAAACTTGGTATGACAGGTTGGCGGACCCACTCCTTGAAGAAAAGGAGAAGTCATTCAACAAACTAGTCGAAAACTTTGAAAGAACGTTTTACCCCTTTGATATCCAAGCCACTGCTCGACTCCAACTCCCTTACCTTCGCCAAACCACATTCAGGGAACCCGATAACTCCATCAACGACGGATTCCAGAAGTTCATTTTGACGAGCAGATGCTAAATAGAATCTGTATTCTCGTCCAAGGGGCAGAGACAGCAATAGGGATAGTGCAGAGTGATGAGACTCACTCTACTAGCAGGTAACTTGGTTAAGAATATCACTGGTGATAGCCAGTGGATTGAGTGAAGTGATTCAGGAGTGTGGGGAAGATGAGATTAGATAGGA
>JBBPUD010000673.1:0-12220 GCA_038094475.1 Phylloporus aff. rhodophaeus
TGCTATGGTAGTACTACATTATGCCCTAGTTTTTTTTTTCTTTTCTTTTCACTTGAGATTAGAAAATAAAATAAAATTTATTGGATTACACTACTACATACATGGATTATAGTCATACCATGAGCAGTGTACAAACAAATGGGCCATCTTACCGTGTGGTGACATGGTGTGTGTTTGCACTTCCTGCCCTGTCATCATTGTGGTGTTGGTGGTGGGTGCACCATTGCACTGCCCTCATTCTCCATGTTGTCTCTGGTGGTGATAGTTGGACACCATTGCACCTCCTCACCACTGTCATAATGGGGACCTGGGCATGCTATTGCACCACCTTACACCATCCTTGTTGCAGTACCGGTAGTGGGCATGTTGTGTGCTGCCCCCATTGTTGATACTGTTGGCCTCTTTCGCTGTCATAGCAGTGGTGGTGGGACAATATTGTGCCCCATGTCATCCGGTGGGCAATGGAGGTGCGCTGTTGCCGCCCTCACCATTCTCATTGTTGGCATCGTGGTGGTATTGCACCATTGCATCTCATCACCCTCATTGTCCGGTGTGTTGTGCCATCGCTTCCTGCCATTGTGTTATCATCATCAGTGCTGTGGTGATGTCGCACTATCGCACCTCATCACCCTTGTCATTGTCATTGCAATGCAGGGCACACTGTTGCATAGTTGCCACCCTTATTATTGTCTGGTGGTGGTACACTGTTGCACCACACAGTCACCCCTTTGTCCTCGTAGCCAACATGGTGGTGGTGGGTGTGTCATTGCGCTGGACTCACCAGCCTTGTCAGTAGGTTGGTGGTGGGTGTGCCACCACATCCACCACATCCCCCTCATGTTGGCGTGTTGTCGTTGTAGGTGCACTGTTGCTTCACCCTCACCCTCATCATGGTGGTGCTGGTGGTGGGCGCAGTTGCATTGCACTTGTGGTCCTTCTCGTCATGTGGTGGTGGGCATGTTGCTGCACCGTGCCCCTTTGCCCCATGTTGCCAGCACAGTGGGGTTTGGTGCACCGTTGTGCCACTGTCACCTTCTCCATGGTGGACATCATTGTTCCATGCCGCCATCATCCTCATCATTACAGAGGTGGTGGTCGGCGCTGTTGCACTGTACTCGCCTCCCTCATCATAGTGGGTGGGGTGGTTGGCACACTATTTGCCAATGTGATGGTGGCTATGGGTGCACCATTGTGCAGCTCCATGGTGGTGGTCACCATTGTACACTGCTGTCACTCTCATTGTCAGGGTGTTGGTGGTTGGTGCTGTTGCACTGCACTTGCCCTCCTCCTTGTCAGGGTGGTCCACTTCATCTGCCCCCTACCGTCACTGTGGTGATAACATTGACACACCATTGTCATTGTCGTCCTGCGGGTGGGGCATGCTGTCAGGCCATGTTGTTGTCATCATCATCATGGTAACAGTGATAGTGGCAATGATACACCTCCCACCTCATTGTCATTGTCATTGCGGTGTTGGTGGTAGTTGTGCAATTGCACCGCCCTTGCCCTTTGTGTTATCACCATCTGAGGGTGGTGTATTGTCATGGGGTGTTGTTGCATTGCCTTGTCATCCTTGTGGCAGTTAATACACCCCCTTGCTGTCTTTGTCATGGTGATGGATGGTGTGTGCTCCATTGTCACCGTCGTCGGTGTTGTGGTGGAGGTGTACCGCTGCATCCCATTGCCCTTACCACCATCATGCAATGGTGCAGTGCTGTACGTACTTGCACCAACCCTGCCATGGTAGTGGCAGTGGAGGTATGTTGTTGCATGGTGAGGACGCATTTGCACCACCCTCATCCTCCATGTTGTCACATCCACTGCTGTTGCCAGCCTTGTTATAGTGATGGTGCATTGTTGCCAGTGTCAGTGTAGTAGTGGCTGTGGCAAGGCGATGGCACTTAGGAGAGAAGGGTTAGCAGGGTAAGACATGTGGGTACATGCATGAGGAGGTTCTGGCATGAGGACCAAGTGCTGAGCACAGGGGGTGGGTGACCAGCCAGTGAGAGTGGTGGTGGCCAGCAGCTAAGGAAGGGGAAATGGAAGGATCAGGTGAGTCAGGTGAGATGATGACCATTGGGAGTACATTGGGGGCAGGTAGGAAACTAAGTACCATAATAAGCAATGAAATCCAACCAGTCACATGACTCGTTCAATTGAAATTTTGTCAAGTCCATTGTATTAGGAATTGAAGTCTACACTTTACTACACTAATTACACTAATATCCTGTGTAGCAGTTGTCTAACTCTGTAGCGCTGTCAGACAGTGCTGTTGTGATGTGTGTGACCCCCTGGTGACATTGTAATGGCACTGTAACCATGTGACAGTGTGATGCTGCTGGCATGTCATGCTGTAACATGATGTAACATGCTGTCACATGCTGTCACATTACTATATTACTGTAATCCCTGTTCCAAAAATTGATGATTTGCTGATGACCGCCAAGAGTGATCAAATATACTCAAATCTATCAAAGAATCTGCTGGCCTGCTATTTGCCCCACTCAACCTGGATCCAACCTTGGTTTCCAGCAAAGATCCTAGCAAAGCAGATCATCCCATCCTATTATCACTCCTGAAAGACAAGGGTGAATACATTTGTATGGCCCCCATACTATTTGAAAACCTGGATGCCAATGAGGGATTTTTGATAATCCCTATTCTCATCAAGGTATGTAGGTGTCACTCTAAGCTACAGTCCTTTCCACAAACCTTAAACCATCAGATTGTTCAAGTTATGGTTTTCGGCAAGTCATCACTCTCTCAAGTGAAGTGGGGGCACCCAAAGGCCTGGGGTGAGCAAGCTGGGATTCACAGTATCACTGGAGGGCTCATTGCAGTAGTGGTAATCATGGTAAGTACACCACACTCCTTACACAGACACATATATCATACGTGTTAATTCTTTGGGTCCAGGCTCACTTTCTTCTAACTGTTGATCCTGAGTTGAGTGAGACTGGCTCTGTTACACAAATTCCATACCAAGAAAACTTCAGCTTCTATCTGGAGCTCTTCTCCATGAAAAAGAGTTGGGAAAATGCCATTATAGATCTTTTCAACCATGAAATTTTTGGCCAGGGATCAAACACTACTGCAGGCCCCTTCCCATCCCATTGGCAAAGATGAATACATACGTCTCAGGAGCCTCTCGAAACCACAACAGCCCCAGGGACATCATGGTTCCTGTGGGAGAGGCCATCTACCACAATTGCACAGGATCCAGTCCTTGGTACTACTGCTACATTTGTCCTTGCTATCACTACCATTGGCACCATCTCTTTTGCAGGCTATCCTGGTCCAGTTCCAGATAAGCCCACCACTCACCATGCTCCTTCATGCCGTCCTTCACTAGCCCCTGAGCCAATTAATCTATTGACTCACTCACAATCCTTATTATCCATTTTGTTGGATAATGATATTGGCTCCATTGCTGTCTCTGCCACTGCAAGACTTCAATCCAATCTTGCTCAATTGTCAATCAGTGCTATAGGAAACCCAAACAGTGGTGGGTCTATTGCTGGCACCCACAGAGTCAGCAGCCACAAGGCAATCCTGCCCAGCAAAGTTCCAGCAATGGCAACTGAGGCAACTGATAGGCCAGTGGAGCCTGTTATTGGGTGTGTGACTTGTGTGAGGGCTGCTAAAACCAAGGGACAAGATAAGGCTTGACAATGCTCAAAACAAAGTTGTCTGTTCGAAAGAAGTTCTGCTATGTTGCCTTTCTGAACATTATGGATGAGATTGTTGCTTCATGGGTCATGTTACAGTGGCTCTATTACTACCTCAGACATGATGTGTTTTTGTGTTCAATATAACTGATCGTCAATCTTATTTCAAATATTGAGTATCAGCTATAAGACGTGCGCATTTCCAGGTTGTACCGTCACAAATATTGACAAATTGTACAACTGGCACCTCTGGCATTGTTTCATCTCTTTTGTATAATAGCAGCATCACAACTCTCAAGATTTGTACCTAAGGAAACAGTGAGTTTGGCATACTTTCTCTTTAAGCTGAGTCCACCCTCTGCTGAAAAAGTGTCTCAGTCTCATCAATGCTGCCATCAAATGTGACCTCTTATGATGTAAAGACCAGGATCATGGCTATGAAGATATCCTTGAGATAACCATTGCACTAGACATTTTATTTAGACATTCTAATAGAACATGCTTCAGAATTCATACCAACATCCATTATTCCCTTGTTCCCAACAACTTTGGAAGGCTATTCCTTCTATGGTACAACCATCAGGGCTTCTATCACCAGACACTGAAGTGGATGAGAGAGAATATGATCATGTTCGTTTTCTCCATCACCTTGTAACACAGTTCAGTAACACAATGATTGATCGATGTGATACCTTCACCCGAAGACACGGGTTCTCTCCTACCCCTCATTGGTTATACACCTTCAGTCGGTGTCTAGAAGAGGGGTCTGACAAAAATAATGAAGACATGTGGTGGCTACGAGAGTGGTGGCGATTTGACAAGGACAATGACCCAACTGGGTCCAGAAGGGATGAATGAACAAGATTGTGTCCTTGTTGATGACTTTTCACCCAAATATCTTTGTCACTCGATGACCCTGCTTAGTGAGGTGGATCAACAACACATTAACAATGATGCTACTTTGGTCCTTGTCTCAACAGAAGGTTGTCAGCAATCGGTCCTTCCATTTAAGACTGGCATACAATAGCCTTTTGTCCATAGAGACACACAGACACCACATGCATTTGTGAATGGCACCTTGCCACTTCCTACATCACATCAGATTACTTCGGTGTCACTTTCCACAGTTCCTAATGGGGTCCCTATTGTGATGCAGATGCATATGAAAGCATTGCAACCTCTGTCAGTCACTCTGTGCATTTCTCAAAGTACTGCTCTACGCTCTCCTGGACCTCCACAGATAATGAATATGATACCAGCAACTTCATTGTCACAAACCCCTCCACCACACACTACCACTTTACCTACTGTACCAGTGAATGGTGTGGTCAATAGCTCACTGTCTCCTGCACCTCTGCCTTCCAATCCTGGTTCAGTGAAACCTGGGCTAGCAAATGGGAATGGTACAAAGGGTACATCAGCCAATGGAACCACTCAACATGCCCCAGATTCAACTTCACCCCCCACTACAGAGCCTCAACAAGTCATCTTACCAACTGGCTTGCCAGCACACCAGAAGGTGGACACTCAGCTGTCTGTTTTCATACTGCTTAATGCATACCACATTTCCATCAATGTTTACATGATCATGAACCTGGCATATGTGCACTCTCACCCACCAAATGGCTTTACTACCCAGCAAATGCAGAACTTGAAGTTGGTGCTTGGTCAAAGCCAGGATATCAATGTAGTGTTGCATGGTGCACAAGGCTGTCCTATCCAAACCCCATACTTGGTATCCAATGGTTCCCATTACAATGTGCAGATCACTATGGGTACTAACTTGAACCTGAAGCTCAGGTCTGGACAACAGTGGAATAGTGTCACACAACCTTTGAAACAAACTCCTTCTCTGGGCAACCAGCAACAAGACGCAAACATGGCCTCAAGCAGTCCCAACCTTGCTCATATGAGTGTAGGTGTGTTGCTGGCACATACACCATCAGCCAATGGTACTCGGAATGTCAGTAGACCAGGGACAATTGCTGCTTCTGTGGGGCATATGATGCCTGGCACACAATACACATCTCACTCCCTCTCTCCTCACTTGCAGAATGCTGGATCACCTTCCCTTCCAAACCCAATGACTCTCCCACCACATCAGTCCCCACCATGTCAGCTATTGACGCTGATGATGAAGATGGCTTCACCATTGTTGTAGCATTGAGCTGTCCCTAGTTTGCATGGAGGGTATTAGGCACATCTGAACTATTTATGATACAGTGCAGGTCTGTATGTTCTTTTCTTAACCTGTCATAGTTGTGCTTCATCTTACAGCTCTAGTCTTGTACTCTATCCACTCCATTTATGTGCTTTTCAGTTATGTATTTCTATTCATACTATTTTGAATACAAACTATGTGTTCTACAGCACCCAATATTTAACCTCAAAGTTTCAAAGTTCAAAGTTGATCATGATCAAGCCATTGTAATGCAGTCAATAATCCAAACTCAGATAGTGGAGACATTATAAAGTGGTCATGCAGCATATCCACTAGTCACCTCTTGTTTTCCATACCACAGCACCATTCAGTGGACCTCACATTCCAACTGTTTTTCTCCCCATGGTATGCTCATTTTATTGGTGAGTTGTTAGCCCCATCGTTTTCATTCTCAACAACAAACTTATTAACAGAAACCCTCATCCTCAGTGTCATCCATTGTCTCTGCATCCATTGTTACTTGTTCAACAATGGTAAGACCTCGTGATATTGGTGTCTGCTCCATAACTTACTTATTGTTGGTAGCCCACCATTCCTGCTGCTCTTGAGCACTCTACTCTGGCTATGAATCTGGTAGTTCAACATACCTACCGAAACCACGGATGTATTCTGGGTCTACAATACAGTACATTAAAACAAGTTACAATTCCATGATAATGAACTTGTACCTGATACATTACCATTCTGAGATGTATGACTATATTGCATGACTATGCATCCATGAATGTTGTATTTCCATTACAATGTGGGTTGTGCAGAGATAACACATTATAATGAACCCCTCCCATGATCATCATGACCTCCATTTCATGCCCTTATGTATAAGGGCATTATGATTAGTTACCCAATGGATGATAACCACATGGTAACCATGTAGTAATGGAGCAGCCAGGTGACTGTAATGGCATGCTTATGTAATCGCCCTCTATTACAATGCATTTTAAGGCACCTGGCACAAAACCCCCATTAAAATGCATGTTAAGTTATTGGCATGGACTGAAGATTTTTCCAACATATGTGAACACTTGGAGGACATAGCTTCCACAAAAATCTACACCAATGGCTCTATGTGTGAAGAAGGTACATATAGGACCCATGGCAGTCCTCATTATCCAAGATGGAAATACAAGAACACTGCAATATCATCTCGGCCACATAACCAACTACACAGTATACAAAGCAGAAGCAATAGCATTTACACTTGCTGCACACCTCATCCTCACTGAACACAACCCAGTTACCCCAATCCACATATATGCTGACAACCAAGCTGTCATAAAAACTGGTAAAGTCCCTACATCACAATCTGGATACCACATTACAGACACTTTTGACAGAATGATCCAACATATCCACTGCATCCATGATATCCCCCATGAAAACCTATGTCTCTGCTGGGTACCAGGACACAACAACATGCTGGGCAATGAGCTAGCCAACCAAGAAGCAAAAATAGCAGCAACCCAATCCACTCAAGCCTTCCATCACAACAGACTCCCAAAATACCTACACTCCAGCCCTCTACCTAAGGGCATAACTGTGCTACAGCTATAACAAAGAAAGATAATGGAAAAACAATGGAAAACTGAATGGGCCACCTCACTGGGATATTTGTTGCAAAATCATATAGACAACCAATTACTAAATGGATCATTCATACAGATATTACATCTGCTCACAAGGAAACAAACCACCACCCTCTTCTGGCTATGCTCTGGCCACTGCCCACTAAATGCCCACCTACACTGCATTGGAAAATTGCCCACTCCCAACTGCACCAACTGTCCTTCCATACCCGAAACAGTCATTCACTATCTCCTATGATGCCCCCATGAAAGATTCAAACTACGCAACAAGCTTTGGTGAAGCGCTTTCAACCTACCATACATCTTATCAAACAAAAGAGCCATAACACACCTCCTCTCATACATACATGAAATGCAACACTTTCAGGCCTCTCTTGGTGACCTCTATATTTAAACCTGGGCATGAACTCACACAACTCCACAGACATCCAACCTTCTCCCCCAGACCTGCTTTCTGCCAAAAGGAACACGTTCTAGATACCCTGAGGAAGCCATCCAGCAAAAACCACCTTAACACTACAAGATATCAAGACATCAAGATGACCCCACACTCCCTTACATACCTTTATACAATGTTTCTCCCTCTTTCATCTTCACTGCCACTTCCTTAAACTCCCTCTGTGCCAGGCCACTACAGCCCAAGCGCCTGATACTTGTAACCTTACACTTTCCACACACATGTACCAGAACAATGGGTACACCACTGATTAAAGCTAGTGTGTCTAAAACTACCAGCAGGAACGGTAGGACCACTGGGAAGCCTTATGCCTACCTGGTGGAGCATTCACAAAGCTCAGGATGCAGCAAGGCACTAGGCCCCCTTATGATACCTAGGCTAGAATTGTCCTACATAGGGTAATGAACTCCAAAGGAACAGAAATTGGAGACAAAAAAAAAAAACAAGCTGCAGTTCAATGGAATAAAGAATTGCATACTTTACTTCTTAAAATAGGATACAAATGCTGTATCACTGATGCTGGAGTCTATGTTAAGCATGAAGGAAAGGACATCATTCTTGTTGTCATTTATGTTGACAATGCTCTCTTTCTATCCAACAATGACTTCCTCCTCAGAAAGAAAAAGAACAGTTCATGAAAAATTGTGAATCTAGAGATCCTGGAAAAGCCTCCAAATACCTTGGAATGAGAATCACAAGAGATCACAAGAAGGGAATCATCATTCTTGATCAATGCAGATATTATGCTGACAAAGTTGTCAAACACTTTGGTCTTGAAAACTACAAACAAGTTTCTGTTCCACTTCCTACAGGATATAATCCACATCCTAATCCTAACCAATGTAACTCTCTTCTATGATCCAAATATCAATCAGTCATCAGATCATTGTTATACATTATGCTTGGAACCAGACTAGATATTGCCTACACTGTCATCAAAATGTCACAGTTCTCTTCCAATCCATCAAAAGAACACTTGCAAAAAGCACTCTACATTGTTCACTATCTTTCATCTACAAAAGATCTTTGCATTTTTTATACTGGACATGGACCACAGAATGGCATCATTGCTTATTCTGACACAGACTGGGCTGGAGACATTGAAACATCTCACTCCACTACTAGCTACTCCATATTCCTTGCAAATGGGATCATCTCATGGCTTTCTTGAAGACAAAAAAGAGTTAGACTTTCCTCTACAGAAGCAGAATATTGTGGAATGACAGAATGTGCTAAACAACTTCAATGGATTTGAAATCTATATGAAGAGTTACACATTTCTCTCAAATCCATTCCCCATTGTGTCAATAACCAAGGTACAATCTTTCTTGCTTCTAATTCTGCTCAAGAAGGATGAACCAAACATGTTTGATACCCTGATCATTATATTCGTGAAGCTATTGAGAACAAAGAAGTTACTCTCTACTATGTTTCAACAGATCATCAATTCACAGATATATTCATGAAAAATCTAGGAAAACAGAAATATGAGCAAGGAAGGAAATCTCTTAATCTTATCTTTTATTCCTAATATGAGGAAGAGTGTTGAGAATCAAGGTCTTATCTTATCCATAACCTTGATTTGGTACATTGACACTATTCATATTATCTAATCAATAAGATGTTTTATATTGTGTCATTCATGCTTATTTATTCTTATCTATGATGTTACAGTATATTACATCATTATGGTGCAATATCACATCATCTCTTATCAGCCAATTGGATTGTTCTTCTAGAACATTCTCTCTTATCTTCCAATGGTATTTTTCACTCTTATCATTCTAGAGTTCAAACTCCTCTTGAATTAGATACACAGAGTGTATATAAAGACTAGGACTTCCTAACATCAGGAAATGCCTCCATTGGATAATTTCATCAAATTCCAGGAAATACAGATAATTGTATACATTATGCCAAAAAAGAAGTAAAATATTACAATTCCTAGACCCCAATATATAATTCATGACATTTTATATATAATTTGATATAAATATCAGTATATTAACACTGATATCTTTTACCTGATGTAATTTGAATAATCTGAGCTTAAATTATGAAAAAATCATGGGTAGAACTCAAAATAAATGTATTGCTATAGTACTATTAGGATACATGCTACATAGGGTACATCAGGAAACTACAATACTGCCAGATGATGGTGGTGTCAGCAGGTGCCTGTGCACTCCCTTCACAATACTGGTGGTGAGCATCACCATGTTAGCATACCGCCACACACCCTGGTCATTGTCATGTGATGGTACACAATTGCACACCCTCACCACCCCTGCCATCCTGCCAGTTGGGTTAAGCACACAGTTGTGCTACCTGGTGATGGGGGTGTGTCTACCTCATCATCCCTGCCACTGCCATCTTCATCATGGCAGTGGTGAGCATGTTGTGCACTGTCTCCACTGGCATGCCATCACATGGCTCCAGTAGGCTACCATTTTGCCACCCTCATCAGTGCCATTGCATATCCTCAACCTCATCATTGTTGTGGTGATGGCAATGGTGGCAGTGGATGCACTGTTTGCCTCATCGTTCTCATTGTCAGTGCAGTGGTGGTGGGTGCACTGTTGCATACCCTTGCCCTCATTATTGTTGTGGTGATGGCAATGGTGGAAATGGGTGTGCCATTTAGGTACCCTTTTCCTTGTTGTCCTCACTGTCAGCACAATGGTGGTGGGTGTACCATTGCATACCCTCACCCTTGTCATCGTTGTGGTGATAGTGATGATGGCATGGGTGCACCATTTTGCACTGTTTCCCTTGTCATCAGTGTTGTGGTGATGGGTAGTGTTTGAAAGTCTGGTCCTAAGACTGCAAAAAGACTGCAACCAGACTGGACTGAACCATTTAGGACCAGTCCTAATCAATTTTTGAGAAAATGAAAGACCAGTCTGGACCAGATTTTTTAGGACCAGATTTGGACCCCAAATGAACCCCATTAGTCCGCATATCTCCAAATATTTTCAGGATTTTATCTATTTTCCTTGAATTTACACAGTCCAGACAAGATTTGTACCATCTAAAATGACATCCAGTCCAAAAATAGCTGTATCTCTGGACACCATGGACAGCTCTCTATGACCAAGGAACCAATAGAAAGCCAGATGTGTGCTCTAAAGTCCGGCCTGCATGTCCAAAGGATTTGAACCGCTTTAGGTCATAAATAATTGGTCTTTCATAAGACCAGTCTAGACCAGTCTCAGACTGATGTAAGACCATTCAGGACCAGTCCTAAATGGTTCAGTCTCAGTCTGGACTAAATCTGGATTGAAAAAGACTAGACTGAACCAGACTTTTAAACACTAAGTGATGGATACACTGTTGTGTACCCTCACCCTCATCATCATCGTGGTGATGGTGGTAGTGGTCTGTTTTGCACTGTTGCTGTGGTTATCAGCACTGTGGTGGTGGGTGAGCATGGGTGAACATGTGGTGATAAGCACGTACCTACAGTGGGTGGAAGTGGAGGCACAGGTGACAGTTGGTATGGCAAGTGTAGGTGCATTAGAGTCTTGGTGGAGATGTGAGCAGTGGCACACATGTGACTGAGCTGACATGGCATACACTTATGTACATAACATGTACTTAATATTTACTTAGAAATTTTCTCATTCTCACTCTCACCATGCATCCCCAACCCACACACGCTCCTCACTCACCACACCCATGCTTACCCACATCTGAGTGCACACACCCAGCACAAAGGTGCACACACACCACATACACACACACATGCAGCTCAGTACCAGGTGTGTGCCCACTCATTTGCCACCCATACTCACCTGCAAGGAAACCATGCAAACCACACACCTGTGCAACCTTGACCCACTGCCAGGTACGTGTGCATCTTTATGCACTTGCATTCATCCATGTTCACCCAGTGCAAAGGTGCAAGTACTGCGTGCATCCATGTCCAAGCATAGTGCCAGGTGTATACCTTCTGATCACTGGCACTCACCCATGTCTGCCCAACACAAGGTGTATGCACACTGCACACTCACCCATGCACCTGCATGCACCAAGTGCCAGGTGTGTGCCCCACCCATGTGCACTTGTGCTCTACTAGCACTCACCCGCATCTGCCCAATGCAAGGTGTATACACTGCCACCAACCTGCATGCACCAAGTGATGAGCAGATGCTAAATAGGTGTTGAAAGAACAGCTTGTATCGATAAGATAAAGCGTTCATTCATTGAGTAATGATCAATCAATAGTCTATTTGACTATTTAGGAAGTCTGACATAAGGTATTGACTTCTATTGATCATGATCAACG
>JBBPUD010000674.1:0-12191 GCA_038094475.1 Phylloporus aff. rhodophaeus
CCCCCCCAACTACTCAGGAAGCTGCTATCGACTGGAAGAGCTCACTGAAGACATCCCCTTGGAACCAGGAAGTAATCCGTCTGTTGGCAATAGAGTTTCAGGACAAGGTCAAGAATGGTGTACATCCAGCTGTCACTTTCGATGCCAATATGATGTCTGTCCCCGCCCTCTCTCAAATATGCTCTCAAAAGCTGTCACGGACTCATCTAGAAATCAAACAACGGCTACTCACTAACGCTTGCATCGATGAACAAGATCACATAAGGCTTACTTCGGACCAACAAGCCAGGAGAAGTGTGCAGCAGAAAAACAACAGGTCAACTGCGCAGAGACATGGTGTATGTTATACATGATTTCTTTATGATCCTGACTTACGTCTTCAGATAGACATTCGCCCGACGTAAAAAAATCGCCCGGGACAATCGGTTCCGGGACGCCACGACCTGGGACACAGTAGCACGAATTATCAATTCCCTAGGGGTCGAAGGTATGAGTGGGGACGAAACCAATTCTCTTCCCGGTGTATATCCAAAAGTTGTGAGACGCGTTGAGATACCATGGCGAAGCCTCCGCATCACTGAACTCTTCGTGGCTGTTGAGTCTTATGAATCTTTCCTCAGAGAAGAGAACCTGCATTCTCACATTGGCAACTCCGCTCTTCGACGTCATTTCGAACCACGCAGAAAGAATTTCCTGGAAAAGCCCATTCAAGGACTTCCCCACAACTGGTACAGCGACGAATGGTTTAGGGGGTTGACTACAGGGCAGCGCAAAGTCATTTCTGCAGGCGACGAGGCCCAGTTGCCCACTCTGGTAAGGTTTTCATACGTATGACTGCTTTTAACCAACTAATTTACAATAGAACCACTGGAAGACTGCCTCCAGTGTTGAATAGAGGTTGGAAGCAGGTTGCTGATCAGGTCACTCAGTGGCCCCTCAGTGGCCCCCTCAGTGGGCCACTCATAAGTTCCGTTGACATATTTACAATAAGATTGCGTTGATGTATGCAGTTCAGATCCTTTTGTTATTTACAATAAGTATGGCAAAATATTGCGCAAACATTTCTTGCGCATGGTCCCGCAAGAAAGTGTGTACATATTGTAGCAACATATTCTAAGCTATGTAAAATTTGTACTACAATATGTCAGGCTGTCCGATTTGATGTGAATGATAACTTTGTGCTTGAATATGATGCAT
Organism: Phylloporus aff. rhodophaeus; assembly: GCA_038094475.1. Classification (NCBI taxonomy): domain Eukaryota; kingdom Fungi; phylum Basidiomycota; class Agaricomycetes; order Boletales; family Boletaceae; genus Phylloporus; species Phylloporus aff. rhodophaeus. The sequence continues at coordinate 1,198 of JBBPUD010000674.1, forward strand.
GTATCAAAGTAATACCCATGATTTCTGGATATGTGAAGCATATATTTGTAAAATACACACTGCAATATACCTATGCCAAATATTAATTTATTGTTCAGAATATGATAAAAGGATATGATTGCGCAAAATATTAGTGAACGGAAGCGGAATAAGTTGTTCTTAAGTAATCACTAAGTATGCCTAACTTTTTCGGTCATGCCTCTGGTGTCCGCACACTACGCAATATCATCTTTTCCAATATCAATGACGTTGGCTCCACCATCTGGACAGTGATCCGACTCTCTGTAGCAACTCTCCTATATTCTTCCACATGTAGGCGGGTTGGTGTGAGTAAGAGCGCACCAAACGGTTCTTTTAGCCGAGCGTAGAATTGAAGCACTTTAGTCTGCTTTCTCGTCAATGGCATAGAGGGAGCGGTATTAGGCTGCCTGCTGAACCGCCGTCTAAGACGAGAGACAAGCGACAACCCTGGTATTTGTGGTACGGTAGATTCGCTTATCGGAAAAGACTGGTCATCCATATTCACTGCAGGTGCCATGCTCCCTATGTTCCCGACAGGATGTCTGTGAAGGAGATAGTCGATCCATGGGTGAACAAGGTATAGAGAACTGAACTGGGAAAGATCCTCCTCAGTTTGAATCTCTACAACACCGAGTGCGTCAGTCTGTGCGTGGAAAACCAGCTTTGACCCATTTCGGGAGCCCATTACACGTCCGAGCTTGAATGTGAGACACGGGAGCTTCATCCGTCGCCCTGTAAACAATGGTATCGGAAGCTCGTGGATTCGATCGTACAAACTTGTGACAACATGCAGGCGGAGCGGGTGGAAGTGTAATCCAGTAATCATTTCAACATCGTCGGTGGCTGGTGGAATGTGTGAGGTGGGCAGCTCCTGGAAAACCGTGATGCTGGCAGGAAGACAGCTATTGTACCACTCAGACCTCCCCGTCCATGCAAGGATACTCATGTCCCCAGAACTCGTCAGTAGCTGTGCCAATAATCGACCAATCGCCCTATTCCCCTCGCCATATAAAACAGGCAAGGATGCAGAGAAGATCCCCAGTAAGGAGTAGGCTGCATCTTCAGTCCGTGTCGTTCGTCGTGTAGAGGCTAGACGAAGTTTTTCAGGTATGTCATCTAAACCTGGCCGGAGCGACATCAAGGCCTCTGCAGGAATACCTGTCGCTGCCTCCATTTCCGAAATAATTGCAGGTGACTCTTTGTGATTGTGTATATCGAGTCCTAGATATGGTGTCCAGTCCTTAGTGTAGAATCGGACCACCTTCGATGCATGATATTCCTACAAAGTCCACCCACGCGTATTCCAGATACTCTTCATCAAGGCACCCCACTCCGCCAGTTGGTCAACATCGAAGAGGAAGACGATCGTTAGCGCTGAGCCCTCATACCACTTGAACATGCTGACAAGGGACTCTTGGAGCACGGAGGGGTCCGCTTGGTTGATACAGCATGTATCACTCCATGCCCAATTGAATCCTGCCCCTCGTACAATCTTGCAGAACATTTGTAGCTTGTGGTGGGTGGGAGCCTCCTCGAGATCATAAACCATAATTTTGGTGACCTTTCCGAACAGAGGTTCATTGTCCTCCCACTTGTGCGAGAACGTGGCGTAACGGTAATATTCCCCGACTTCCTGTTCTATACGAGTGTAGTCGATGTCTGTTGTCATGGAAGAGATGAGATCCGCGAAGATTGGCATGGACTCGAATGCAGCTGCCTGATCCAGTTTGTTGCAGAGGCGACCCGAAGTGGTGTCGATGAGCACTAGTGGGGATTCACGGATGGTATTCTGAATTATCGCACGAATCGTTGATTTTACTTGCGCTGGTTTGATGTACAGGCAATACAGCGCTACAAGAAAGATAAATAAACAGATACTAGTATAACGCGAGTACTCACCGCGAGTCTCTGGGTCGGGTGACTCTGCAATCTTTGAAAGCATCGTCTCGAATACTTCGATTGCAACGCCATGACGTCCTGCACCACGTAGGGCCTTACTTTTCCTTGCATACCCATTCGGAGACGATGGGTCAAGCTCGATTGCCTGGAGGTATGCATTAGCATGAAAGGTTTGAATGATAACTTAAAAATCACTTTATTTGCGTCATTCAGCGCATCCTCCCACGTGCCTCTTCCTGCATGTGCCCTGCTTCGTTTGACAAACAGAGCATGTGCAACGGGATTCAGAGATAGTGCAACTGTATAGTGGGAAACGGCTTCGTCATGTTCCCGAGCATTCATGTTGATATCTCCGAGCTCCTCTAGTCTCCGGCAGCATCGGCATTTGAATTCTGGTGAAGGGTTATCAGACGGCGTTGGTTAGATTCTACGGGCGATCGCTAACCAGACATCCAATTTGACAGTTCGTCTTCTGTCTTCAGTGACAGTTCACTGCCCATTTGGTGGAAACACCCAACCGCGTCCACTATGTGTCCCATGGATTCCAAGCGTTTGCAAATGGCCCAGTAAATTACAGATCTTGGAAGCACGAACTTTCGGTCGAAAGGGTGTCAGATGTGGGATGGACACGAACACGTAATACTCACACCATCGGTAGCAGTGACGGTATCCTTCCACGAGCCGGTTTTCAGCTTTAATTCTGTCCACGCTTCCAACAAAGGTGTGGGAGATGGGTCGGGCATATCGTTGCCACTTTCGGGGGTAGAGAGGCATCGTTGCATGAAATCTGAGTGAGTATTTCAATGCACGGAAAAGGATGAGATGAGATCGTGGCCTACCAGCAAGCCAAGCGGTGATGGATCCATCCATGCGATCACCTCCGCTCTCGGAGTTCATAATCTTTAGTAGAGAGTCGCCTACTTGTTTCGTGAGACCTGCTGCATAGAGGGCCTCGCAACGGCGTTGCTGGATTTTAATTGAAAGATCGTCAAACTTCCATCCGGAAATCTGCAAAGATGTTCGCGCTTCAGTGCAGCGCTAACCAGGAGAAATTTTACCAATGAAACCACCAAAGGTGGTTGATTCGTGCGGTCACCTAATATGACCTGTGCACGTTCAAATGAGTTTATCGCATGTTCATAGTCACCACTCTCCATATGCGAGTCTCCAAGCCAAAAATACATATATGCCTAGTGGAAGCGTCGGTGGCGAGGATACCACATGACAAGGCATCGCACACGTACCTGGACTACGTAAAACATCGAGTTGAACTGCATGGCTGCAATGAGGTTGCCTACCCGTGAAATCGCATCATCATGCTGATTCGCCATGAATAGGATTACAGCCTAAGCCGGAGAAAGGATTAGAGGACACCAATATCCATGTAGTATACACACCTTGACCAGAAGGAGGATGCCAACGTGAGTAGAATGAAAGTGTTCAAAAGCAATGTCGCATGCTCGATATCCCTCATGGGGTCTCCCACCGCCAACAAGGGCCAGACACTGTGCAACATAGCCAATGACGGATGGATGGATTTCAATGGACTTGGCGCAAAACAACGTTAACCCCCGTGTATGTGAAAAAAGAGGGATAGGCACCTTCTCAGCGTCGACGACTGCTGCATCCCACTGTTGTAGGCGTGCTCGGACGAGAGCTCGGCTAGCGAGTGCATGATGAGGTGTATTCAGAGACCGGGAGATCGTCGCGGTCAGTAGTTCCTCCGCGTCTGCAAGTTGGTCATGCTTCCACGCATCCAACGTAGCATCGTCGATACCAATTTCTGGTTCCTGGAATGTGGGTTTAGAAGAAATAAACGGACCAGACAAGTTGGGAAATGGATCAAACAAGGAAGGGCATTTGAAGAAAAACACTAATTCAGGCCAAAACCGAAATTGGAACTCACAGTAATGCGGGATAAACGTTTAATGGTGATTCTGTTGTCTCTCGCAGAAACCGCAAGAAGCCGTCCGTTTGAAGACAGCGTGATCGACTGTATACCCTCGGGGTGTTGAATGGGGTCCAGCTGAGTGCGTGACGGAGTATCCCAAAATCTGATGGTATGGGATGTGCTATACGCGACGAGTGCCTCGTGCTGCGGCAAGGAAATGCACGAAGGCTGTTCGGGAGTAAAAACTGGCCACTCCGAGACTAAAGACCCTGTGTGTATATCGATTTGCTTGATTTTGCGTCCGGAGACAACAAGAAGATTCTTGCTGAGCCAAAGGAAACCAGTGTCATAGTTTGGGATCACTTGCAACGGGATATTGACAAGCAGGCGACCGTCGTTGCTATCCCAAACCAGAATGGACTCCTGAAAGACAGCTGTTACGATTCGATCCCCATCTGGCGAGTATTTCGCTGCGATGACCCAACCCTCATGGCGGAGTACGCGTGTCTCCCGGCGAGCTGCGATGTCCCAAACAACAACGGAATGTTTCTCTGTTGCGGTGACAAGTCGATTCGAGTCGGGAGAGAAATCAACACCGGAGATGTTGTGGTGAAGTTGACCATGGAAAGAGACTTGTTCGTATGTTTTTGCTTCCCAAACAAACAAGCCACCTTGGCCAGTTCCCGCTGCGATCCATCTGCCGTCCTTGGAAACAGAAACGCAGTAGATTCCTCGCGCCTCCGACATGGTTGCTACTTGCCTGCCATCTCGTACTCGCCACACACGAATATCTTCGTTCCCACCACCAACGAGGTACTCGCCATCCGCAGTAAATGCCATCGCTTTTATTTTGCACTCGACATCGATTTTGACAAGTGGGGGATATTCTTTATCAGGAGTGTTTAGCACCGATGCAGTTTTCCCCTGTCGGAACGCACCACTCATCGTCGACGAGATGATTGGGAACAAGCAATATTATGAAGGGTCAACGAAGAAACTGCAACCCTGACGCGTGCACTCCTTTGATATAGGCGTTACCTCGTGTTTCGGCGCTTGTTCACTCGCACTCAGGCGCAGATGGATAATTGGAATTAGGGTAAGCTGTTTGTTGCCTTGGACCTCAACTGCTTATCTACGCGTATTCTGGCGTGCTACCGCACTTGCAATCGTTCGTGAAGATGAAATAGATCAGTTAGAACACTTGTTCATAACCTCATAATTAAACGGGATGCAACACTTCAGTGAGAACGGCCTATGCATATCGTTGTAACTGACATGAATCATGATTCACATAGGGACACCATCTCTCTCTTGCCTTCGTCATGAAGGGTCGTGTCGTGATGGCAGCGCGCACTTTCGCAGTCGTCGAGACATGATTAGGGCAGGATGTACTAGGTAACACAGTAAAATGATCACATGCCTCTGAACGATGCCCGGGCATTAACCCAATCGCAGTGTCAGGCGGCGCACGCCAGACTCTCGATGCACACGTTCTCTTATGCATAGGGATGTTGCACCCGCAACTGTGTTGCCATGGCCCTCCTGCTGGTTGTGGTTGACGCACTGTGCCAATGTTCTCCACCGTCGTCTTCATCGCCATTGTCATGGTGATGCTAGGTATGCTTTTGCACGCCCTCACGCTCGCTCTCACCCCGATTTAATGACTGGGTAGTGGTGCATGGGGTGGTTGTAGATGTGGTCTGTGGGTTATACGAATGGGATGAGATGTTGAGGGAATGAGAATGTGAAGGAAAGAAGTCATGCCAGAGTAAATGAATCATACACCATCATCAAAGCACGTCTAGTGTCCGCACGCTACGTAGTATCATCTTTTCCAATATTAATGACGTTGGCCCTACCATCTGGACGGTGATCCGACTCTCTGTAGCAACTCTACTATATTCATCCTGACAAGGGACTCTTGGAGCACGGAGGGGTTCGCTTGGTTGATACAGCATGTATCACTCCATGCCCAATTGAATCCCGCCCCTCGTACGATCTGGCTGACTCCTTGAGAGGTTGAGATCGCCAATGGTGACTACGATGCACGGGTACAAGGCACGTGACTAGTGGACTGTACTGCGGCTCCCACCGACGTTGGTTCCCAGTCTCATACGTTACTGGTTCCCCAACCTTTGTCTATCTCGTTTCCAACCTCCCAAACAACTCAGTCAGATCGGAAATCGGTTCCAGTCACGTATGTATTACTGGTCAGTCTCACTAATAACGTAGTACTGATCGTGGTTATAGTCAAAGGCCAACCCAATGGTCGTTTACACAATCAAAGGTGCGGTCGAAACGCCACGTCTCCTCTCCTGTCACATTCACATTGGGGGTTGTTCAGACATCGAGCTTTGTACTCAAGCACGACGCAGAACCGCGGTTCCGGGGCGATTCTACGTCCAGTTTTCCATAGGCATCTCCCGCTTGAGGCCAACCTCCACGCTTAAAGAGGTAAAGAATTGCGTTCGTTGGGGTGAAGAATTGCCCTTGTTTGTATTCTACTTTTTTCATTGCGCCAGGGGATTGAATATTGTCAGGGATGTGACCGATACGTCAATCTTACTCGTTCAAGTTTACCAGAAGTACCGTACTCCTTGGAAGGGGGATGAACTTATTGGAGCTCTCACCTATACGATCAGAGACATAACTGTAAAATTGAATAACGGTGGTACGAGGAACCTTTATCGGGCATGTTCTACTGACGCGATCTCTGCGAACAGTATTTGAAGAACAACTTTACAAGGGTTGCTCAGATGGGCCCGCTCCGACCGGGATCACGATCAAGTTTGTGTTGGAAACGGCGCGCGTGCTCGATCCCACCCCAAATACTGTTGGCCTTCTCGCTTCGGTGGTCGATACTAGCGCAAGCGTCGTCGCAGAAGCACAGTCCCTTGAGACCACGTGGGACGTCTTTCTCAGAAGGTTTCAGCTGTTTGATGAGATCGTAACTGATATTGCAATGGTAATTGGTGTTTTTCTCCCTTTACTCGTTCATTGTCTAAACCTGGGATAGATTCATCCGTATGCGTCGATGGCTTGGTCTGTTATATTATCTGTGAACAAGGTCTATCCGTTTCTTCCACGATTTGTATCATCCTTGATCGTTGTCGATTGATCCACACAGGAACGGATAAATCAGAAGAACTGCGATAAACGGATCATCCGATTGGCTGGCGCAATGAGAGATGCCTTCGACTTCGTTCAAGACACTGAGCCCTTGAGGGAAAAAATCAAGAAACAATACAAAACCATCACACTTTTGCTCCAGCAGGTGACGGAGTGTGGTTACTTCATCGCCGACTACGGCTTTTGTGAGTCTTTTCCGACATTGCGATGACCACAACTGACCTCTATACCCAGTTATTCGTGCCATGAAATACGCGCTCTCCGATATTGATGCGAGGATCACGGTTTACGAGAATATGCTGGTGGAACTGAAGAAAGCATTCTTGGGGGATTTCACATTGCAGACAGAAATCGCTGTGTATCGCATGAAGGATGTGGTACAGAGTATGGGTGGGTTTGAGCGTTCTCGGATTAGGGACGATACGCTCATGGATGTTTGACACAGTGGAACCGATTAACTTGGATGACCTGCCGCATGCCAACGCTGGATATTCACCGAACGAGGGGTGCTTGCCTGGCACCCGAGAGTCTCTTCTTCGAGAAATTTGTCACATTCTAAATGATCCCGCCGAGGATGCACCGCGTGTATGTCTCCTTACCGGGGTCGCCGGATCAGGGAAGTCTGCAGTGGCCCACTCGATCGCTCGACTGTACAGTGGGCAGAAGAAACTAGCGTCGATATATTGCTTCATCAGCACAGACACCAAGGCACGGAATCCGCAAAACTTGTTCAGTTCTATCGCGCGAGATCTCTGTGACCACGATCCGCAATATATGTCTGCGCTCTGGGAGGTTGTGAAGGACAATCGAGCACTACGCAAGTCAAAATCGCCTTTGGAGCAGCTGGAGCGTTTTATTATTGAACCTAATAGGTGCCTCGACCCTACGAGGCCGAAACTGGTGGTCATCATTGATGCGCTTGATGAAAGTGGTGGACGGGCCGATCGCCGATTGCTTTTACATGCGATCTCTAAGCAAGTTTTTGACAATACTCTGCCTCCGAACCTTCGGTTCCTCATCACGACTCGACCAGAGAGCGACATCCTCAGTGCATTTCTGTCTGGGCCTCACCTTGTCCATATACGAATGGGCGACATCCCGGGAGACATTGTTGATAGAGATATCGAGAGATTCATCCATCACTCTCTCGACAAGTATTCCGAACTTGAATTATCTGCAAATGATGGAGAGCAGTGTCGTCTACTTGTCCGTCGTTCACAACACCTATTCATGTGGGCCGCCGCTGCATGCAGGTCTATTCAAGAGGTTGGGGTCAGCCCGCGCAAGCAATTTAATTTACTCCTGCGAGGAGACGACGGCGCCTCCACGCAGCCTTTGTATGACCTATACGAAACTATACTAAATCAACTTTTTCAATCCAAGAACTCTCGACAGTCTTTTCGGGATGTGATGACTGTGATCCTTGCACTACACGAACCACTTTCTCTTACCTCCTTGTCTGCTCTCTTCAAAGATTTGGATATCCGATATATCGTCAAACTGATGGGATCACTGCTGGATGGGGTGTTTGACGAAGACAAGCTGATTTGCCCTCTTCATACCTCATTCCGCAACTTCTTGCTCGACGAGGCACACAGTTCTGCCTTCCACATCTGCATCCTACCCCATCACTCTCGGGCTCTTGGACAAGCCTTGCTGACTTGTATGCGAGATAAACTCCGGTTCAATATTGGTGGTCTCAAAGACTCCCGGGTTCGTAACCCCGCCCTCCCTACCTCAGTCAATCAGGTGAAAGACATCATCCCTCCTCATCTATCATACTCCTGCCAATACTGGATGGACCATCTGCAACATGCCACCTGCTCACCAGAACTGTTGAATGAAGTGACTTGCTTCTTCAGGGACTTCTTTCCCTACTGGCTTGAGGCTATCAGTCTCCTTGCTCACTCCTCCTCATCCCTCCTATCTGCCTACAAGGCTTGCACTGTCTTAAGCACTTGGGCTAAGGTTAGTTATACCTTGCTGATAATCTGGTGATACTAATAAAGATGGGTACCAGGGAAATGAAATTGCCATGTTAGCATCAGAAGCATCCCGATTTATCCAGGTGTTTTCTCCTATCCTCCAAGCATCTACTCCACACTTGTATCTGTCAGCCTTGCCCCAGACACCATCTAACTCTCCACTATGCAGACTCTGGCATGGCTATCTTGAGAAGCATGTCTCTTTTATTTCTAAGCATCCAGCTGGCTGGCCAGTGGATGTTTACACCCTACATGGGCACACTAATTGTGTTAGCTCTGTTGCATGCTCCCCAAATGGCAGGTTCATTGTCTCTGGCTCTTGGGACAATACTGTCAGGGTTTGGGATATAGACACTGGTATGCTTATGGAACAACCATTCCAAGGGCACACAGATTGGGTTAACTCTGTTGCTTGTTCCCCTGATGGCAAGTATATTGTCTCTGGATCTGAGGATAATACCATTAGGATCTGGGATGTGGCCACTGGTGAAACTGTAGCAGGTCCATTCCAGGGGCATATATCAGGTGTCAATTCTGTTGACTATTCTCCTGATGGCAGATATATTGTTTCTGGCTCAAAGGACAATACCATCAGGTTTTGGGATCCAACCACTGGTGAAACTGTGATAGGTCCATCCCAGGGGCACACAGATTCTGTCTACTCTGTTGTTTATTCTCCTGATGGAAGGAAAATTGCCTCAGGCTCTTGGGACAACACCATCAGGGTCTGGGATGCTATCACTGGTGAGATCATGGCAGGTCCATTCCAGGGACATACACATTGGGTCAACTCTGTTGCCTTCTCTCCTGATGGTAGGCATATTGTCTCTGGCTCCTTTGACAATACCATCAGGGTTTGGAATGCAACCACTTGTGAAACTGTGGTAGGTCCATTCCAGGGGCATACACATTGGGTCAACTCTGTTGCCTTCTCTCCTGATGGTAGGCATATTGTCTCTGGCTCCTTTGACAATACCATCAGGGTTTGGGATGCAAACACTGGTGAAACTGTGGCAGGTCCATTCCAAGGACACACACATGGAGTCTACTCTGTTGTCTTTTCTCCCAATAGCAAGTATATCATCTCTGGATCTGAGGATACAACTCTTAGGGTTTGGGATGCAACCACTGATCCAAATGTGGAAAATCCATTTTGGGGGCATACATCTGGTGTCAACTCTATTGCCTTTTCTCCTGATGGCAGGTACATTGTCTCTGGATCTGAGGACAAGACCATTAGAGTATGGGATACAACCACTGGTGAAGCTATGGCAGGTCCATTTCAAGGGCATACACATAGGGTCAACTCTGTTGCCTATTCTCCTGATGGTGGGTATATTGTTTCTGGCTCAGGGGACAATACCATCAGGGTTTGGAATGCAACCACTGGTGAAACTATGGCAGGTCCATTCCAGGGGCACACAGATTCTGTCTACTCTGTTGTCTATTCCCCTGATGGAAGAAACATTGTGTCTGGTTCATGGGACACTACTATTAGGGTCTGGGATTCAACCACTGGTGAGATTGTGGCAAGTCCATTCCAGGGACATACACATGGGGTCAACTCTGTTGCATACTCCCCTGATGGCAGATATATTGTCTCTGGATCTGAAGACAAGACCATCAAGGTGTGGGATACAATCACTGGAACTATAGTGTCAGGTCCATTCCAGGGGCATACATCAGGTGTCAATTCTGTTACCTATTCCCCTGATGGCAGGTATATTGTATCTGGCTCAAAGGATGACACTATCAGGGTTTGGGATCCAACCACTGGTGAGACTATGGCAGGTCCATTCCAAGGGCATACAGATTGGATCAACTCTATTGGCTATTCCCCTGATGGCAAATACATCATCTCTGGCTCTTATGACAAGACCATCAGAATTTGGGATTCAACTACTGGCAAGACTGTGGCAGGCCCATTCCAGGGGTATACACATGGAGTCAACTCTGTTGTCTACTCCCCTGATGGCAAGCATATTGCTTTTGGGTCTGGAGATGGATCTATTAGTCTATGGGAGACACAACAGATTTCTTTCTTTCCTCCTTTATCCATTAATGATGGC
>JBBPUD010000675.1:0-12160 GCA_038094475.1 Phylloporus aff. rhodophaeus
CGGAAACCTCTGCCCCATACACTCCAGAACAAAATGGTCTTGCAGAACGCATGAACCAAACGCTCTCCTCACTTGCAAATTCCATGTTAGAGGACTCGAAACTCCCTAAATCATTCTGGGTTGATGCTATGTCCACTGCTGCATATGTCACTGCTTGAAGTCCAACCTCTGCACTAAATGGAGACAACCCATATCATACACTATTCCACCATCAAGTAGACCCGACCATATTCCGACTATTCGGGTGCCTTGCCTATGCACTTATTCCAAAGGAACAACAGAAAGGAAAATTCCAACCTCATGGACGGAAGTGCATTCTACTTGGATATACACCTGGACAGCAGAGCTACAAACTTCTAGACTTGGAAAAGTGAACTATTATCTCTAGTCAACATGTCACCTTTGATGAATCTGCAAAAGTATCTGATGCAGAAACTACTCCTTGGAAATGTGCATCTGAGGAGCAGTGGAAGAAACTGTCCCCTTTACACACTCATAAACCAGAACACCAAGTCCCGGAAGATGAATCAGAAACCACTTCTAGTGTGGAACCCTTTTTGGAGACAGTGGGAGAAAATACAGCAGATATAGATAAAGTAACAGAACTAGTGGAAAAACTCAGCCAGCTTCAGATAAATAAAACCTCCCCTTCTTCCACCGTTCCAACAAATATAACACCCATACAAGCTCCTGCACACATTGTTGCTCGAGCCTGTAGAAGTAGTCGAGTACAACGTCCTGCAGATAAAAATCGGGAGTACCAACGAACTCAAGACGAAGAAAATAAAAGAAAACAAGTGGACCCAGGAGATCAAATGGAAGAGATTGAAGTGGAGAAGGAGTTATCAACACCCAATGCAAACATGAAGGATACTGAAGTTCTGGAAACTCCGGAAACTCCGGAAGTACCGGGAGCTTTCCTTGACTTCCAAGACAACTTACAAGAGCAAATCTTTGCTGGGGCAGCTTGCAGACAAGTTGAAGATGAACTTCCAAACACTATCCAAGATGCTTATGCATGACCTGATGCTGATTTGTGGAAATTAGCTGTGGAAGAAGAACTCCTCAGTCTAAATGCAAACAATGTCTATGAAACTGTCCTGATTCCAAAAGGGGTAAAACCAATTACCTCCAAACCAGTGTTCTGGATTAAACGAGATGGATCCAGAAAAGTGGACCGCTACAAAGTTCGAATCGTTGCACGAGGCTTTACGCAAAAAGAAGGAGTAGACTATCAAGAAGTTTTTGCCCCTGTGGCAAATCTTGATTCTGTCCGCACCATCATTGCTCTTGCAGCCAAGTATAACCTTGAACTGGACCAAATGGATGTCTCCACCACATATTTGAATGGAGAACTTGAAGAGGAGTTATACCTACTACCCCCTGCAGGAGTTCCAATCCAACCTGGTTATTGTTGGAGACTCTGAAGATCCCTCTATGGACTAAAACAGGCAGGGTGCACATGGAACAAAACACTAGACAAAAAGCTTGGAGAACTTGGATTTATCCGCTTAAATGCAGAAAAATGCCTGTACCTTTTCCGAAAGGAAAAGCAGGTGTGCTTCCTTGTAGTCTATGTTGACGATCTTCTCCTTGCTGCCAGTTCCTGTTCCTTCATGGATCTTGTAAAGAAAAAACTCTCCTCATCTTTCAAGATGCGAGACCTTGGAGAGGCCAAGTTCATTCTAGGTCTGGAAATCCACTAGAACTGACAGTTCCAAACAATATCCTTGACTCAGTCTCAATATGCTAAAACTGTGCTTCAGTGAACCGGAATGGAAAACTCCACACCGGTATAGACACCCATGGTCCACAATCTTTCCCTTTCTGCAACAGATCCAAATGATGATACAGTGGTCACAAATATGGAAATAAATGGAAAACAGGTTTCATACCTCACGGTGATAGGTTCACTGATGTACCTAATGCTTGGGACTCGTCCAGACCTAGCCTATGCAGTTGGGAATCTCAGCCGGTTTAGTTCCTCTCCCAAGAAATGCCATTGGGATACTGCAAAATGAATACTTCGTTATATACAAGCAACATCGGACATGGAGCTTCAGTATGATGGAAATGAGGTTACAATGGACATGGACTTCCATGGTTATTCTGATGCAGGATGGTCACAAAATCCAGACAACTCTCGATCTGTCTCTGGTTTTATTTTCATTAGCAACCGAGGAGCCATATCTTGGTCGAGCAAACTACAAAGCATGGTCGCCTTGTCCACAACGGAATTGGAGTACATTGGATTAAGCAACGCTGGACAACATCTTGCCTGGCTATGCACCTTCTTTGAAGAAATAGGATATCCGCAAACTGAACCTACCACTCTTCACTGTGACAACCAAGCTGCCATCATCCTTTCCCGGGATCCGCAGTTCTGAGCTCGGACAAAACATATTCAGCGAAAGTATCATTTTGTTCGGGATGACCTAGTTGGAAAAGGGGAAGCCATCATCCATTATGTCCCTACAGGAGACATGATTTCTGATATCCTTACCAAACCACTGGCATGTGAACAACACTGGAAATTCGTCCGGGCAATGGAACTACGATCACACTCGAGTGGGAGTGTTAAAATATAGGCTCCTGAAATTCAAGACTTCCGTTGTTTCCATATCTCTGGAAATAGTCATTCCGGAAGTCCCGCACCTTTGGAAATAGTCATTCCGGAATTCCCGTGCCTTCAGAAACTCCAGAACTGACTTGTGCTTATAAAACTCAACTATATTGTACAATCTATTCCTCCCTGATCTATTCCATATAAATCCCGCTTACACTCGGTTATTTTCAGAGCTTTACGAGTCTGTATCTCCACCCATATATATACCTTTATCTCATTTTTCTTTCTTTCCTCAGTCATGTTTCACTCTTGTGGGCAACTGGCTGAGGTAGGACTTCTTGTCCCTGTTTTCTTTTATACATAGCTGATGTACCTTAGTGAGCACAATTGCCCTTGTATTAGAAAATCTGACAGCAAGATACTCATAAATTCTGCAAGATAGACAACTGTGTTGCATTGCAAAATGTAACACGGTAATGTGAGCTTGCCAGGTCATGTAACATGGTGAGGGATCCCAGGCATTGTTGACGCAATGTTTCTGTAGGCGTGGGTCTTGCAAGTTAAGGACGGGTTTGTTGGTCTTGCAACATGGTAAAGGATCAGTGTTGCTGCAACAAAAAAGTTTGTATGGTTGTCAGGTCTTGCAACACAGCAAAGGATCAACATCATATTGCAAGATGCTTACATGATTGTTGGGTCTTGCAACATGGTGAAGGATTGGTTTATTTGAAACACAGCAGGGATCAGCATTGTTGCTGCAAGATGTTTGTATTGCTAGGCCTACATGGTGAGGGATTAGTGTCATGCTGCATGATGTTCGTATGCTTGATAGGCCATGCAACATGGCAATGTCAGTTTAGTGTCGTCTCCACAAGATATTTGCATGCTGGTTGTGTTGCAAGATGTGCAAGACGGTGTTGACATTTCAACAGTCACATTGTCACACCTTGCAAATCAGTAACATCATAGCGTTGCACTGTGTATGACAGCTACTTTCTAATCGTGAATCCTGCAAGAGGGGTAATGATAGTTACTGCAAACCATGCAAGATATAGCCAGATTCTGGTGTATAACATTGTTGTCATGTGATTGACACCAGCTGAAGGCAGGCTGAAGTTGATCACGTTCAAATTCATTTGCAAAATGGATCCTGCTGGACACCTGCCTATAATGTGTAAGCACATGCAGACTGGCCATGGGACGACAAACCTCCAACGAGGACAGGAAGAATGCCTACATTGATGTGGAGGACCTGAGGAAGGCTCTAGTGTGAATGCCTAGCAAACCCTTGAATGCTCAGTTTCAAGGTATACACCAGCATATTATTGCACTCTGATTGCAGCTTGCTGTGCTGTTTCTCGGCGACCTTTCAACATGGTCAGCGACATCTATTATGTTGAGGAGGTTGAATTACTGCAACCAGGAACCACTATTCCATCACCAGCAACAGTATTGCGTGATGTATCACAGATTTATGCAGAGGGTGCAAAATTAGTCAAGGCCTACTTCAAGGCAAGTTTTGGTTTTGTGATACTGTAAACTCACTTGCTATCATGCAATAGAAACATGTTGGGTCAATACACCTGGTCATTGATGGCTGGACATCTCCATTTTTGGTGTTATATCTTGGAGTTATCGTGATTTGGGTTGCAGAGGGCAAAATCTGGTGTGCTGTCCTATTCCTGAGGTAATATGGTTGTGACATTGTGGCTATTTTTCATACATTTCTTCAGGCTCACAAAACACCACACTGGGCTTATCTTGCAGAACAGACTGCAAAATGTCTTCAACATTTTGGGCTGGAAGAAAAGGTATCTGGCTGTCAATTATGCTGGCCATCCTGATGGATTTCATCCAGTTTCACACAATCACCATGGATAATGCAAGCAATTGTGATGCAGCTGTTGACAAGCTTGCATGGCAAATCAAGAATTTCTGTGGAAGGTTATCCTGTACTCACTGTGTGCCACATACAGTTTACCTTGTTGCTAAGGTGGGCATATCTTCTAACTGCAGACGTGACTGATAAGAATTATCAATAGGCATTTTTAGTGTTCTTCAGTCACCAAGTGAAACCAAAACCAAAGGTTGCCTTGAGTCGAAAGGGCAAGCGAAAGTCCAAGGGACCTGGAATTTCATGGCAGGTTGGGCAGAATACTGCTCACCTACCTAATCTGGAGCCTGGGGCTAACGATTCTATGGCTTTAGATGCAAGTGAGGAGGAACTGGAGGCCACTGATGGGTTAGAAGATGGACCCCTCAGAGCAGCTGAGCTGGAAATGCTTGATGAAGAAGAGCCCTTACGCAACTGTCAGGATATGACAACCGAAGTTCCTGACCCTGCAAAAATGCTTCATGATGATGAAACCGTACAGACCATTGTCTCTAAAGCCATTGAAGCTGCCAACATGAATGGTATGCGGATGACATCGACTCAGAGGCAAGCGGCGCTTGCTCTCTTGCCAAAGGTAGTTGCCTGATCATGTCTGCATTGTCAAATTAATCTCCTGCAAATAGGTCACTGGTCTTGCACGTCGACTCTGGAACAGCCCAACACTACAAGCCACATTCAAGCAGTATGTCAGGGACGAACACACACAACCAGACTTTGGGTCAAAATCAATGAAAACACGCTTGGATTGTAGAGTTCCAACACACTGGAACTTGGATTATACTTGTCTAAGTACATATATTGAGCTTGAAAAAGAAATCAAGGGGTTTGTTGCCAACAGTGCCTATAACCTTCGGGACTATAACCTCACAGTGAAACAATGAAAGCTTGCAACACAGTTGTGTGATGTGCTTGAGGTGAACTTTTTTCTCATGTCATCTCAGTCAAGCTCATATATTGGTCTCGGGTCAGATCTTCAAAGATATTTCAGACCGCTTTTCACAAGCTGAGGTCCCACTTGCATATGAAGTCATCCTGATGCTGGAGGATGTTGAACACCAACTGGATAACCTACAAAAGGACAAAACTATGTCAAACATGATTCACATCTAGGCTATAGCAAGGGTGGCTGACACCCGCACGGGTCTCGGGTGCAGGTGTTTACAGGATGCGGGTGCAGGTGGCCAAGTCTGACACCAGCCACCCGCACCTGCATGGGCCACACCCACACCCGCAGTAGGGTGGCCAGCACGAAGCACTGCCTTAGGTCTATACTGGTACAGAGAAATGTAAACTTTGTATAGAATGGAACTACTAAGTGGGCTTCATATATCCGCTGGATGAGTGCGAAGCCAAAAATTTCGCCCTTGTACTAGTAACTGCCACCAGCCACTTTACTCCTGCCCTTCGTACCATGGAGCTCGGCTTCCTCTCTTCCGCCAAGTGCAAGCTTAGCTCTAAAGCACAGGCTGTGCTTGATTACCACACAAGGCTGCCGAAAAAAAAAAACACTCACCTAACGACGAACGGGCAGCAAGTCCAATCCAACACAGTAGCACCAAACAGAGAACTTGCAAACGAGATGCCATTGGCAGCTCTGCAAGCACCGGCGTTAGCAAGGGCAGCATCAGCACTCACATGAGCAATGATACTCACAGTGATGCTCATAGCGCCGACAGTAACAGTAGCTGCAATGGCAGCAATGGCGATCAGGATGCCATTAATAGTGATGGAGCTCATGGCGATAGTGACAGTGAAGGCAATAGCAACACCAGTGGTGGAGGTGGTGATGTTGTCATGAAGGATAGTGGTCCAGTCACCCCATTGACACCTGAAGAGCAGTTAGAATGGTTGATGAAGGAATGGATCTCACCCATATATGCATTCTTCGAGCCGAAACCACACATCATTAAAGTTGAAGATCGTCTTGCCCACGAATTCAAGTGCGCTGCTAAAGGATGCAGTATCACAGTGTGCCATTTTGTGGACACGAGAGACGCACGCTCGACAAGTAACATGCGCAGGCATGTTAAGGTTTGCAAGGGCTGGGGAGATCAGGTCTTGAAGGCAGCAGATACAGCCAAAAATGCAAAAGAGATTCGCACCAAAATCATTGCGCGCTACCAGCGAGATGGTACCATCACTACAGCATTCAAGCAAAAAGGGAGAGGAAAACCTACATACTCAAACCGCCAGCACACTCGCAACAAGACGAGGTGATCCATTTGCATCCACATATAATAGCATGCTGATGATGACCAGGGCTGTAATCGTTAAATGGGTCAGTAACAGCCTGTGCCTATTCAACATCGTGAAGGATGTAGGGTTCCTGACACTCATGAAAACGGGCCGGCCAGAATACTACATACTATCACCATCAACTGTATCGCGTGATGTGCATCTCATGTTTGCACGAACACGCTGCCACCTTGCCTCCATGCTGCAGGTCCATTGTGGAAAAATCAGTTTTACAACTGACACATGGTCCTCACCTAACCACCATGCATTCGTTGCATTTTGTGCACACTTGGAGCACCAAGGAAAGCCATTGAGCTTCCTGTTGGATATAGTTGAGGTTGCGAAGGTACAGATATTCACATTGCATGAGAAGCGACTTACGACGCACATAGTCACATACTGGCCTGACACTGGCGATGGTATTTGCTAACACACTAAAAGAGTATGGCTTGTCAGACCATGTATGCATACAATCATTTGTGACTTACCTGGTGCTAACCGTTCTGTAGATACTTGGTGTGACCTGCAATAATGCAAGTAACAACGACGTGATGGTGCGGGAGTTGGCAATCCTTGCAGATGGGTTCGCTGGACCTGCATCCCACACATGCTGCTTCTTGCACATCGTGAACCTGGTTGCAAAGAGCCTGATACGTCAGTTTGATATCAAGAAGTGAAAGCAGGAGGGAAAGGGTGACGGTGACGGTAACTGAGCATGGAGCTTGATGAAAATGAGCACAACAATGTGTAGGAGGGTGCAGAACTCGATAACAACAATGGTCTGGTTGATGAGGGAGCAGAGTTGAGTGATCGAGAGTGGGAGCATCTGGAATGTGAAGTTCAACCAGTCAAATTTGCGTTAGCAAAGGTATTGGCATCATATCGGCGTCATCACTCACCTGGCACTATTTCCATACTAAAACCCTTTCTCCAGCTTCGCAAATTGGCCTTCAAGATTGTGAGATCAACCAATGTCATCCTCCCAGCCTGGTTCAAGACTTTAGTGCAGCTCAAGATGAAGCCTACCTTATTGCCACAAGACGTTGATACCCGGTGGAATTCAACATTCGATATATTGATCTATGTGCTTGAACACAAAGCAGCCGTGAATATGCTGACACAGAGCTGGGATCTGGGGCTGCATTCACTGGAGTTGAGCGATGTGGAGTGGACCATGTTGGAGCAGCTGAAGAGTGTGTTGAAGGTGTGTGTTGGCATTACATAATCAAATTCGTGATCGATAATCGATATGCTCTGCTCATTCCAACATTTACTTAGGTCTTGAAGGACGCAACAGAGTTTTTTTCTCGCAACAAACCAAACCTGGCCACAGTTATCCCAGCCATGGACATTATTGAGCATCAACTCAGGGAATTTGCATGCGACCAACAATATAAACCCGCCATCCATACCACAGTGTCACTTGCCAAGGACACTCTAAATCAGTACTACTCACTCACGGATTCCTCCGAGGTATACAGCATTGCTATGGTCCTACACCCTCACCACAAGCTGGCCTATTTCAAGACTGCAGGCTGGGAAGTGGACTGGATTGATACCGCAGAGAAACTCGTGCACGAGGAATTCATGTGGTCATACTCAGTGTTGGATCATATTAGCCCAGAAATCAAGGTCGTTGAAGAACCTGTCAAGTCAAAGAAGTCCAGCAACATGTTCGACAACATGCTTGCCTTTGCCCCACCGAAAACTAGCAAGTTGCGGTCTGAACTTGACCGTTATCTTTTCACTAATATAGAAGATGTTAGAGATGCTGTCCGCTGGTGGTATGAGTGATGTCCTACCTACCCTAGGCTCTCACAGATGGCCCTCGACTATCTCATCATCCCTGCTACCTCTGTCAACGTTGAACGGGTGTTTAGCCGTGGTCGGCTACTGTTGTCTCATGTACGGTCGCGTCTCTCCGTGCAGTCAACCTGTGCACTCCTATGTTTAAGGGACTGGAGTGAGTTAAATCTCATCAGACCAGAAGATTTAGACAGGGTTAGTTTACTACCAGATGTCAAGGGAGAAGAGGAGGCCTTCGAGGATGGCTGGGATAATATTAACCTTGCAGACTTATAGATAGACTAAAATGTGCTAGCTACAACTCGTCACCACAGTACTACGAGAAAATAGAACACACCCGCAGGTGTTTGGGGTGCGGGTGTCGGTACGGGTGTGCCAAGATGGCACCCGTGTGAAAACCCGCACCCTGACCAAGGGTGTGGGTGTATCAACAGGTATGGGTGTGGGTGTCAGCACTGACACCCAGGGGTACACCCGTGCATTTGCCTATTCACATCGCAGCACAAGCAGCCTTGCTTGTTGTCGGCAAATATTATGCACTCTCTGATGATTGTAAGGTGTACTGGATCACAATTGGTTCTTTTTATTCAATTCAAGTTCATGCTTGTGGCTAATGATATTTGGAAGCCATGTGTTCCAACAAGAAGCTGGTTTGGTTTGACCGAAATGAAGATTGGAGAGTGGAAGATTGAAACACAGAAAAAGAAGTCGTTCTTAAACACTGGTCGGAATCATATGCAGACAAAAGCACAACATCTGAGACCACTCCAGCCACTTCAGTTACGTCAAGCACAACACATAATGTTGGGGTGGATTGTATATGTATCTCTGTCACTGATTTTACCCACATTGATTTTTACCCAGCTCCGACGTTCAAAATGGTATGTTCCCCAAGAGCCTTTACAAGCTCAATCAACATTGTCCTGGCAAAGGGAAGGAGCAGGTGAAAGAAGTTGAGGTTGTGGATGATGCAGACACCATTATGATTGACTTGTAGCAATATGTTGTTCCTTGTTTAAACGTTCAAGTTTGGATGATGTCGTAGCGTAGATCTGATGTGCCTCCTAACTGACCTACATGACTCGCAGGTACACCCATCTACCCACCTAACTGACCGTGGGTGCACCCGAACCCATGTGACGGTAACCCGGGTCAGGTACGGTCATTGTGGGGGAACGATGTCTACCTGTGGTCAATACCCAGGTTGACCCACGGTCACACCTATGTTAGACCCTAATCTGACATGGGCCTGCACCCTCTTTAGACCAGCTTCCACCTGAAGTCTGGCTCACAATATTTTGTTATCCCAAGCATCGCCCGAACTCGCAGGGCACACTGCTGTTTCCTCCCGAATGGACATCTTCTCATTTTATTACTCCCAAATGCCGAGTACAGTAGACTACAATACTTTGACCATGTATTCCTTCAAGAAGAAAACGGTTGATCTGGAAAAAAGAACTGTTACACGATCATGAATAAATAAGATACCATTTCAAGGTCGTCTTCCTTTGTGATGAGCTTGCCACCCTCGACGCCGACTGGTCGCTTCACGGTCAATTTGTTGACTTCAACTGGATATTTCGCCTCTCCGATATGCCCAGCCCAATCAAGATCGATCAAGTGGATCCCCATGTCTTCAGATGCAAGCGACCCAACGTCGATGAGGAGATTCGTATCTCGGATATCGCCATGTACAAACCCTGCTTGGTGTAGCATCTGCACCACACTGTTCACTTTCTTTCGCACCTTCTCCTGGTCCACGTGAGTGAGACTCAGACCGTAGAGCACTCTGTACTTTGATTTGTCCACGATGACCGCAGTCCAGTCGTTTGAGACTTGAACACACTGCCAAAGCCTCAGTGCTAAACCGTGGGATGCCAGATGATCATGCGCGGCCTCCGAGTATCGCTGCGTGAATTTGACGAGAAACTCCTCAGAGCCAGGTTGATTGGGAATGGTGGAAAAAATAAGCTTTTGGCCATCGAGCTGGGCATCGTACGTGAACGTGACTGTCTGCCCATTGTTACACGAAGTGTACCAAAGCGAGGACAAGGTCTTTTGAATGTTTACTCGTTTGACGGAGGACGCTCACGAAGAGGTACGACAACGTCGTCAAGGAGTTCTCAAGGGTTCACAGGGAGTGACACGAGATGTACACTTGTATTGTGTAGATCAAGTATGGGGTACATCGAGTGTCTACTCTAAGTATTTATACGGGAGAGATGCGCAGCAAAGAAAGTCAAAGAACAAGATGGAATGTAGGAACACTAAGCCGGTGCGAGAGAACCGGACTGCGGAGAAGGCTGTCCGTGAAGAGATCAAACGGTAAGGCGATGTGAAACAGATGTAGGTGAAACAGGCCCTCCAAGGAGAGAACCTGTGCGAATGTACGTATCACTGGTTGAACAGTGAAATGGAAGAGTGATCGAAGATAATGAGCGAATGCTCATCTCGTTCTACAAAGATACAAGGAGGAGCGAGAAATGAGATACGACGCGTAAGAAG
The DNA here is from genome assembly GCA_038094475.1 of Phylloporus aff. rhodophaeus. Taxonomy (NCBI): domain Eukaryota; kingdom Fungi; phylum Basidiomycota; class Agaricomycetes; order Boletales; family Boletaceae; genus Phylloporus; species Phylloporus aff. rhodophaeus. The sequence continues at coordinate 11,007 of JBBPUD010000675.1, forward strand.
AAGTACGTTGCGATGAAGAGAGAGAATTGTAACAAAGTCCTACCTCAGCCAGTTGCCCACAAGAGTCAAACACGACTGAGGGAAGAAAGAAAAATGAGGTAAAGGTATATATATGGGTGGAGATACAGACTCGTAAAGCTCCGAAAATAAGTGAGTGTAAGCGGGATTTATATGGAATAGGTCAGGGAGGAATAGATCGTACGATATAGTTGGGTTTTATATGTGCAAGTCAGTTCCAGAGTTTCCGAAGGCGTGGGAATTCCGGAATGACTATTTCCGAAGGTGCGGGACTTCCGGAATGACTATTTCCAAAGATATGGAAACAGCAGAAGTCTTGAATTTTAGGAGCCTATATTTTAACAATAGTCTTGTAGGTTGTATTGGTCACTGTAGCTTCTGTAGTACCCGTAGTCTTGCTGACTACCATAGTCTTCAGATGGTTACCATAGGCCTAGGTTGACATGACCCTGGCTACAGTAGGCTACAGTAGAACCACACTGGTTACAGGTGGCTATAGTAGGACCTGGTAGACATCCATGGACTATGTAGTACTACATACAGGGGGGAAGACGACAGGGACTATGATGGTAACAAGGACCATGTAGTACTATGTTGCCTCCTGTAGACACATCCTTATTTCCAGATGGGTGGGGCAGTATGTGAGGCGGTGAGGGCTAGGCACAGGGCAATATTCCAAAAAGAGCGGGGACAGTGAAGGGACAAATGTTGGGTGATATTACAAGACACGTGAAGTACAGAGCGGTATAACAGTACTTCTTGCAAAGGGAATCCTAGAATGCAACAACCATACTTCATGCAATACTATACGTCTGATAACTACCCTGATTTCATGCAATTACTTTCCAGTATAGCCTGACTTACAACCATCATCCCATGCAAGGGCAGCCCTGCAAGGCACACAACACATCAGGCCCATCGCTGTACACTTCAGTATGTGACTGGACAGGGAACACTGATCCCAATGTCAATGGTAGATCCAAAGGGTTGCAAATGGCAGAGGATGTGGATTGGACCCAAAGGCACAAGAAAGACATATAATCAATAAATTCAGCGATGCCACTGATTGACAGTATCGGAGTCAGCCTGAGTACCGTTGGCGAATAACATTCGAGTCGGACAAAGACTACGCTAAG
>JBBPUD010000676.1:0-12093 GCA_038094475.1 Phylloporus aff. rhodophaeus
GTTTGTCTATATATGTATATTTACACTTGCTTACAAATCACAAAAACGCGCAATTTGACCCTAGGGTCAAATTGCGCATTTTCTCTACCTTGTATTTATAATCATTTTGTGCAGTTCAACTATACGGTCAATTTGTGTACATATCTATATTTATACTTGCTTACAAATTACAAAAATGTGCAATTTGACCCTAGGGTCAAATTGCTCATTTTTGCTATTATATATTTATACTCTTTCTGTATGTCTTTTTAATCTATGTCCTTTTGATCAGCTTATTTTGTGCAATTCAACCATAGGGTCAAATTGCGCACTTTTCATAAATATCTACATCACTATTTTATATCACCTAGTCATGTAGATCACAATCTTTATCAAATAAGTACTCAATCACAATTAATTCTAACTTACATGATCTTTTAGAAACTTACTTAGATCCTATATTAACAAATAAACATTACTTTTGTCACTGATAATTACATTTTTATTTGTTTTAGAGTCTTTCTATGGTTGTATTGCTTATGTAATTTCCTTTTTGGGCAGCAAAACCCTGCCTGGACCCTAACTGTATTAGAAAAACACACTCATATCCTACCCATACCCATGTGGTGAGTTGACGTACCAAATAGGCCACTACCACAACACAACAATGACATCAACGGCAATGCAACAGCATCCCAGCCACAACAGTGCTGACAGGATGAGGAAGCCCACGAAGAGGCACACAACTGGTGCACAACAGCACACCACCATACAACAGCAACAAGAATGGTGAGGCTGACAGTGGTGCATACCATCACCACCTTTGAACGATGACAAGGCGGGCGAGGGCTGTGCAATGGTGCACCACCACATGATGACAATGAGAACAGTGAGGCAAACAGTGGTGCATACTGCCACCACCATTGAATGACGACGAGGCGGGTGAGGGCTACACAATGGTGCACCACCACCACACAACAGCAATGAAAACAATGAGGCTGACAGCAGTGCATATCACCACCACTGCTGAATGACGATGAGGCAGGCGAGGGCTGTGCAACAGTGCACCACCACCACATAACAACAATGGGAACAGCAAGGCCAACAGCGGTACATACCACCGCTACCATTGCCAAATAACAACTAGGCAGGTGAGGGCTGTGCAATGGCATACCACCATCACATGACAATGATGAGAGTGACAGCGATGAAGATGCAGGTGAGGGCTGTGCAATGGTGCACCACCTGCATAACAGCGACAATGAGAATGGTGATGCCAATGACTCTGGTACATGCCACCACCATCATATGTACATTGACAAAGTGGGTGAGGACTGCACAATGGCACACCACCACCACATGACAACAATGAGAATAGTGATGGCAATGGTGATGGTGATGGCCCATACCATACGATGGGGATGTGGGCAAGGGTTGTACAATGGCACATCACCACCACGCAACCATGGCAACCAGTGGAATGGCAGTGACAGTGGTGTATGCCACTACCACCACCATATAACTACCGACGAAGCAGGCGAGGGCTGCATGATGGTGCACCACCACCACACCGCAACAACAATTGGAATAGTGATGGTGAAGGTGGTGCATGCTGGCACCGCAACATCGACAATGGAGGTGGGCGATGGCTGCACAACAGCACACCCCACATGAGTGGCCTCTCCACCATGGCTGTCACATGATGAAACAGGCAAGGGCCATGAAATGGCACACCACTTGACAAAAGGTAGGTACCTGTGGGTATACCCACTGCAGGTATACCCAAGGGTATGATTTCTGCCACCCACATGTGTACCCATACCCACATAGCACAGGTATTTGGCAGGTGTGGGTACCGGTATGCCCTCTAGTACCCATGGGTATATCCATGCAGAACCCTAGTGCAGGGGCATGGGTGCAGTTTTGTTGGGAAGGGACCATTGTTTGCTGGAGGCCTAGCACAATGCGTAGCTTGGTAATTTGATTATTCAGGAGAAAGTTGACGAGAGTAAGGATAGAACATTCAGCTGTGACTTTGAGCTCAGTGAGCTGTGGAATCACCAGAGATGAAAACAGTTCAGTCCAATCATCTCGTGTCCAATGGAGGCCAATAAGCCTAAGGTGCTGGAGAGGAGATAGGCAGGCAAAGGTTTGGTAGGGCCCTGATAAAGGGACATGTATACTTTGCATACGGATTCTAGTCCCTGCAGTGAATAGAAGAAGATCATCAAGGCATGGAATTGATGGCCGCTTGTCAATCCTGATCCTGGAAACAAAATGGTGTCTGGTGATTTGAATGAATCTGTACACCTCCACACCAAGAGTGCTTCACAATCCTTGTTCTCAAGTGTTCTCCAATCCTTGTTTACGGTATTCTGGAACTACAATCTTGCCAGGTATAGTCTTGTGGCTATTTCTAGGAAATAACAGCATGTCTGTAACAGTATGCAAAGCGACTCCTGATCCAATTTATTGGCAACCAGATCAAGCAATTCAGTTGCTAAGCGCAAGAGGAAGCATGCCTTGGTAGCCAACATGAGCATGGTTTCATGCCTGCGGAGACTCTATGCAAGCATTAGTATATACTTTGTAAGTGTTGGTTTTGTCTCACTTGTGAATTTCCTTATTCCAACTCAATTGTTTTATTAGGGAAATGTGAAGGCTTATTGATCCCATCCTCTATTCTGTGTTTTCCAGGCAAGATTGGTCTGTTCTGACTGAGCGTGAGAGCAAAGTTCACTCTTGGAAAGTTGCCTCACTTAAGTGCTATCTTTTTGGCAAGCCATAAGCATGAAGTGCTGATGTCCTCCTTGTCTTTGTGCTTTTTTGGCTAGGTAGAAACTCCCTGATGTTCAACACTGGGGAGTGAGTAGGGTGAAGGTATTGACGGGTACTGGGTTTGGGCATAAGAGTTGACTCTGCAGAACAATGTTTGAGACTTATCCTGAAGAAAGCATCAATGGCAGGTAGACAACCAAGATTATTTCCCATTGATGATTATGCTGTTTTGCTGAATGGCAATTGTTTTTCTGTGAGCTAGAGTAGAGCTTTAAGTAGATCCTGTGTTAATTGTACTCGCCTTGCAACAATACGGATCATTCCCATCACCATGGTCTCTATGGATATTGCAGCAGGTGCACCATCATTTTGGTTATTCAGTCAATTGTGATGGCAGTGGCTGTGTGATTATGTACCAAATCGGTACCAAGTTTGCTTGTCCTGTAACCATGACATTGTCCTACTCACTGGGGAGTATCCCCTTCTCTTGATGCCCATGGTTTACTACGGGCACCATGCCTCTCACTGCATGCGGTCTACCATGTGCAGCATTCAAGTTGACACTTGCATCTGGGCCAGCGACCACCACCACCATCGCCATACTCCCTGGTGTTGAACACTAGAGAGTATCTCCTTCTTAATGCCCACGGTTTATTGTAGGCACCATGTCTCTCTGCCTGTGGTTTACCATGTGCAGCATTCAAGTTGAGTTAACATTTATGTCTGGGCTGGCAACCAACACCACCATCACCATACTCCCCGGTGTTGAACACTGGGGAGTATTCTTTTCTCTCAATGCCTACAGTTTACTGTGTGCACCATGTCTCTTGTGTTTAATTGGAGACCATCTCCATCTTTATGCTAGTGGTTACTGCACGCATCATCTCCCTACTGTCTCCCTGGTGTTGAACATCAGGGAGTGTCCTCAACTGCTTCCTGCAGCAACCATCTCTCTCTTTCCTCACCACTTGTGGTTGCAGGCACCATATCTCTTGCTGCATGTGGTTTACCATGCACAGCGTCCTACCTCCTTGGTATTGAATACCAAGGAGTATCCCCTCAACCGCCACCCATGACTGGCATCACCCCTTCCTCCCTTGTTCCTTGTGGCCAATGCTGATAGTATATTCCCATTTGCTATGATTCCCTTATATGGTAACAAGGAGAGATGATAAGGAGATGCCTTCATGTAAAATCCTTGTGTATCTACACGTAAGTTTCAGTATTTATAAGACACTGAATTATCCTAACTGCAGCCCTTCATTTGCTACTCCATTCAGAATCTTGCATATACTGGCAGCATCATTCTCTTTCAAGGTGTGATATTTTCTCAACCTGTGAATTACTTCTCCTTACCAAGCATATTAGACATGCCTGCTCATGATGCTACATTTTTGTGCCATTGTTTCTGCTGCATAGATGTGGATGAGAATGGCATCTCACGCAATCCCTCTGGAAAGCTTATTCCCTTGCGCCATAAAGTTTCACATTTATGGCATGTAGAATCCGAGACTGGCACATCATCTGGGGAGCAGAACAATGCTGTTAGGTCCTTGGCAGGGAACAAGGCAAGGCAAACGGGATCAAATGATACAATTGATTCTCTAGGCGCTCGTTTATTTGCCCTGACACTCACTAATGATGGACTGGATCTCAACCTCCAAGTGCACAAGCTTTGGACATCCCAGGAAGACTTCCAGCTCAATGTGAATGCATGGATATCTTCCAATGTCACTGTCCCTTTGTTGGAAGATTTCTCTACCAGTTTTACCCACCTTGCACTCAATGAGGGTGTTCATAAGGCATTTATCTCTAGTCCACCTACTCAGACTGGCGTATTCTCAAATCTGGTCACTTGTTCTCATGTTCCCACACCTGGTATTCCCCAGTCCAGTGCCCAAAGCTCCAAATCAGTAACTGCCTCACACCGTCCTGCCATGAAACAAGAGAAAGATTATTGTACCATCAAGGTGCATTCTATCCTGACCAATATTGAGTTACACATCAAAAAGCTGTCCACATGGATCACCTTGTCCACTCCTGTTACACTGAAGGATATCAAGGCTGACGTCTTGGATCTGAGAGAAGCTCTGGGGAAAATTACTTGTCATGTACCCTTGGTTACCAAACGCAGAAATGAACTACTCGCTCACACTGTCCAACTTCTTGCTGATATTGTGGTGTACGAATGGGTTGTTGACAGCAAAGTTATTATACCTAACTCTCACAATTGTGGTATGTTTGTGTCTTCTTCCTATGGGATGTGAAACTTAAAAATTCATTTAGACCATCACTACCAGGTACCTGTTGATCGATGCGACGAACTTGCCCATGTCACCATTTTTATTGTGGTTCTTTGCAGTGTGATCCTTGCTGTTAGCAGACAGGCAGGGGATCTGATTATGGGCCTCCTGTCATTGGTGCTGAGACTTGCATTGAACCCTGCCTGTGCAACAAACCTGTCCCCTCTGCAGGAGCACAACTTAAATCAGATACCTACAATGATAATAGTGTACTGACATCTCTGATCACATTGCCTCCATTTGCACTTTGGAGTCACGCCTCACCGGAATGAAGTTTCCAGTTGATGGAAAAATCATTGCATTCATTCTCCTAAACTCCCTTCTGAAAACCCCAGAATGGAATGCGTTCACCTCATCAGTCATAAATACAGTTGAGGAAGCAAAACTCACCTTTGATGCAGTGGAAACTTACATTCTATCAGAAGAGACTTGGATAAAACTTCCAGCAACTTCCGACTCGGTGCTTACTGCCAGGTCTGAGCAAAAGAGGAAACCAAAGGGAGACAAGTGGTGTGAATATCATCACACTGTGGGCTATAACATGCAGGACTGCAGAAGTTATCAATTCTGGCCAGCAAAGTTGAAACAGAAGTATAAAAGGAAAAAGGAAAACGCTGCAGAGGACTTGCCAAGTCTGAGGCTGGAACCACCAGATTGGACAAACGTAATTACCGAGCATTTAGACTGTGCCCTATATCATCACATTCAGGCCTATGTGTTGTCTGATCATAAGTCCTCATCCAAACCCATAATCATCATCAACTCCAGAGCAACTTCACATATGGTACCACACTGCAGGTGGTTCCATTCATACTCCTCCCTATCATCACCACACTCAGTACAGTTTGGAGACAACTCAACAGTCCAAGCTATCAGAATTGGGACTATCATCTTACACTTGGTAGTCAAAGGCAAACAATTTGAGGTATCTCTTAGTGAAGTTCTACATATTCCAGAATTCACTCTATCACTCATATCAGTTCCAAAACTGGCAAAGGCAAGACTCTCTGCTTCCTTTCTGGCAAACTCCACCTCTTGTTTTATACAAAAAGGCAAACACACTGTTATCACAGGATCACATGTGGATGGACTATACCACGCTACTGCCATACCAGACACCATCCCAGAATCTAGTTTGGCATCTGTGGACATAAACCTCTTGCATAGACGCCTGGGACATATTTCCATGGCCCTAATACAAACCATGGTTCAAAAAGGACAGCTCCATGGTATTGATGAAATCACTGGAAACCCAGAATTCTGTGAATTGTGTACCATCAGAAAGATGAAGAAATTGCCATTCAAGTCCAAGGATGAACCACAAACAATGAAACCCTTGCAAATGGTACACACAGATGTTGGAGGCCCAATTTCTCCCCAATCCCAAGAAGGATACCGATATTGGCTACTCATAGTTGATGACTTTTCACACTTCCCTTGGATTTACTTCCTTAAGCAGAAGAGTGACATCCAAGACACATACAAGCAGTGGAAACTGGATGTAAAGGCTTTCTTTCACACAGAAGTGGAAAGTGAACAACTTTCACCCTCACATGTTGAGTTCCTAAGAAGTGATGGAGGAAGTGAATACACAAATACAGAGTTTCAAAACATGCTCTGGAAGGATGGAACCATTTTGGAAACCTCTGCCCCATACACTCCAGAACAAAATGGTCTTGCAGAACACATGAACCAAATACTCTCCTCACTTGCAAATTCCATGTTAGAGGACTCGAAACTCCCTAAATCATTCTGGATTGATGCCATGTCCACTGCTGCATACGTTACTGCTCGAAGTCCAACCTCTGCACTAAATGGAGACAACCCATATCATACACTATTCCACTGTCAAGTAGACCCAACCATGTTCCAACCATTTGGGTGCCTTGCCTATGCCCTTATTCCAAAGAAACAATGGAAAGGAAAATTCCAACCTCATGGATGGAAGTGCATTCTACTTGGATACACACCTAGACAGCAGAGTTACAAACTTCTAGACTTGGAAAAGCAAACTATTATCTCTAGTTGACATGTCATCTTTGATGAATCTGCAAAAGTATCTGATACAGAAACTGCTCCTTGGAAATGTGCATCTAAGGAGCAATGGGAGAAATTGTCCCCTTTACACACTCATAAACTGGAACACCAAGTCCCGGAAGATGAATTGGAAACCACTTCCAGCATGGAACCCTTTTTGGAGACAGTGGGAGAAAATCCAACAGATATAGATAAAGTAACAGAACTAGTGAAAAAACTCAGCCAGCTTCAGATAAACAAAACTTCCCCTTCTCCCACCATTCCAACAAATATAACACCCATACAAGCTCCTGCACACATTGTTGCTGGAGTTCGTAGAAGTAGTCGAGTACGATGTCCTGCAGATAAAAATCAAGAGTACCAACGAACTCTAGATGAGGAAAATAAAAGAAAACAAATGAACCCAGGAGATCAAATAGAAGAGATTGAAGTGGAGAAGGAGTTATCAACACCCAATGCAAACATGAAGGATACTGAAGTTCCGGAAACTCCAGAAACTCTGGAAGTACCAGGAGCTTTCCTTGACTTTCAAGACGATCTACAAGAGCAAATCTTTGCTGAGGTAGCTTGTGGACAAGTTGAAGATGAACTTCCAAACACTATTCAAGATGCTTATGCACGACCTGACACTGATTTGTGGAAATCAGCTGTGGAAGAAGAACTCCTCAGTCTGAATACAAACAACATCTATGAAACTGTCCTGATTCCAAAAGGGGTAAAACCAATTACCTCCAAACCAGTGTTCCAGATTAAATGAGATGGATCCAGAAAGATGAACCACTACAAAGGTCAAATTGTTGCATGAGGCTTTACACAAAAGGAAGAAGTAGACTATCAAGAAGTTTTTGCCCCTGTGGCAAATCTTGATTCTGTCCATACCATCATTGCTCTTGCAGCCAAGTATAACCTTGAACTGGACCAAATGGATGTCTCTACTGCATACTTAAATGGAGAACTTGAAGAGGAGTTATACTTACTACTCTCTGCAGAAGTTCTGATTCAACCTGGTTGTTGTTGGAGACTCTGAAGATCCCTCTACAGACTAAAACAGGCAGGGTACACATGGAACAAAACACTAGACAAAAAGCTTGGAGAACTTGGATTTATCCACTTAAATGCAAAAACATGCCTATATCTTTTTTGAAAGGAAAAGCAGGTGTGTTTTCTTGTAGTCTATGTTGATGATCTTCTCCTTGCTGCCAGTTCCTGTTCCTTTATGGATCTTGTAAAGAAAAAACTCTCCTCATCTTTCAAGATATGAGACCTTGAAGAGGCCAAGTTCATTCTAGGTCTGGAAATCCACTGGAACTGACAGTTCTGAACAATATCCTTGACTCAGTCTCAATATGCTAAAACTGTGCTTCAGCAAACCAGAATGGAAAACTCCACACTAGTATAGACATCCATGGTTCACAATCTTTTCCTTTCCACAACAGATCCAAATGATGATACAGTGGTCACAAATATGGAAATAAATGGGAAACAGGTTTCATACCTCACAGTGATAGGTTCACTGATGTACTTAATGCTTGGGACCCGTCCAGACCTAGCCTATGCAGTTGGGACTCTCAGCCGGTTCAGTTCCTCTCCCAAGAAATACCATTGGGATGCTGCAAAACAAATACTTTGTTATATACAAGCAACATTAGACATGGAGCTTCAGTATGATGGAAATGAGGTTACAATGGACATGGACTTCCATGGTTATTCCGATGTAGAATGGTCACAAAATCCAGACAACTCTCGATCTGTCTCTGGTTTTCTCTTCATTAGCAACCAAGGAGCCATATCTTGGTCAAGCAAACTACAAAGCATGGTCACCTTATTCACAACAGAATTGGAGTACATTGGACTAAGCAATACTGGACAACATCTTGCCTGGCTATGCACCTTCTTTGAAGAAATAGGATATCTGCAAACTGAACCTACCACTCTTCACTGTGACAATCAAGCTGCCATCATCCTTTCCTGGGATCTGCAGTTCCAAGCTCGGACAAAACATATTCAGCGAAAGTATCATTTTGTTCAGGATGACCTAGTCGGAAAAGAGGAAGCCATCATCCATTATACCTCTACAAGAGACATGATTGCTGATATCCTCACCAAACCACTGGCATGTGAACAACACTGGAAATTTGTCCAGGCAATGGGACTATAATCATGCTTGAGTGGAAGTGTTAAAAATATAGGCTCCTGAAAATTAAGACTTCCATTGTTTCCACACCTCCGGAAATGGTCATTCTGGAATTCCCATGCCTTCAAAAACTCCAGAATGACTTACACTTATAAAACTCAACTATATCATACGATCTATTCCTCCCTGACCTATTCCATATAAATCCCACTTACACTCACCTATTTTTGGAACTTTACAAGTCTGTATCTCCACCCATATATATACCTTTACCTCATTTTTCTTTCTTTCCTCAGTCGTGTTTCATTCTTGTGGGCAACTGGCTGAGTGGGCACAATTGCCCTTGCATTAGAAAATCTGACAATAATCAACTTAGTTTGAAGACTACCCTTTGCCCACTGAGAAGCAATTCTGTGAAACAAGAGTCACAAATGCATCATTCACTAAACAAAGGTACGAGACTAGATGGGTCATGTGTGTCAAGATCATGAGGCATCTTGATATTCAGCCCTGTGTTCTACATCTATAACAAACGATTCATAGCCTCTTCAGAATGGAGGGCACCTAGCTGCTAGCACCACTGGGACACATGACCTGTAATTACACCTGAATAGTACATGGCACAGAGACTACTATACATCTACTATTTTTATATTTTCCATCAAGTCCATCAGCAAGACCTCATCCCAAACTTGAACCATGATCAGTCTATCCGCTGCGACCCATCTATATTCCATTTGTGACACCTTCTCTAGCAAGAGCATTCCAAAGGGCTGCTGCAGCCGAGCCACCAGTCAAAGTGCACATGTCATCTTGTTGAGCCCAGCCATACTGCGTGTGTACTCCTGCTCAAGCAATGAGTGGATCCACGGATGAACAAAGCAGTGTTCGGACCCAGTAGTCAGAAAGCCCATTGTCCTGATCTCAATGTTCCCAAGGAGTGCAGTTGTTGCATGATATGTATGCATGTCCAACTCCTCATCTGGTCTCAATGAGTGGACAAGGTCTGTGATCTGAAAAGGAATGCAGGGAAGGCACAGCCAACTGGAAACAAGCATTGCCAATGGAAGTTTGTTCAGCAGATTATAGAGTGTTGTTCAAGGTCCGGCAGGGATGTTCGTAATTCCCCAACTATCTCGTCTAGCTCATCAGTCTCCATGTGAGGGATATACAGCAGCACAAGTCAGTCATAGACAGTCAGGTTCAGCGGAAGACAACTGTTGTATGTATTCACAATTCTGTTCCAGGTGAGAACGGTGATGTCCCCAGAGCCTGTCAGGATGTGCTCCAAGAATCGTCTGATGGCCTGGGTACGCCATAGATGACTGGGATCAAGACATTGAATATCCCCAATAGTGAATATGCAATATCCTCCAGATGTATCATTTCATGTGTTGATGCCATGTACAGCTTCTCATGTATTCTGTCAAGGCTAGGTTGCAGCACAGCCAACTGGTCTGTGGAAACATGTGACGCCTGTTCCATTTCTGAGATAATGAATGATGACTCTTTGTGATTCCACAACAACAATCCAAGGTAGAGTTTCCAGTCCTCCATGTAGAACTGTACTGTCTCTGCAGCCACATATTCTTGGTACATCCACACCCAGGTGTTCCATATGCTTTTCTTGAGGCCATCAGGAATTCTCAATAATGACGAGACACCGAGGAGGTAGACAATCATGAGGGATGATCTGCAATACCAGGTGAACATAGCAACTAGCAATTCCTGCAGGATGACATTGTTCTCTTGATTGATGCAACATGTATCACTCCATGCCCACTAGAGCCCAAGTGAGCACACAAGAGAGCAGAACGTCTGTAACTTGATGCTTCCAGTGAATACTTTTAGCCTGTACACTGTGATGTTCTGGATATCTCTGTACCATGGCTCACTATGCTGCCACCTGTGAGAACATTACATAGCAGTAGAATCTCTTTACCTCCCTCCAAATGTGCACTCTGTCTATTCCTCTCGTCATGGAGGACACAAGCTCGCTGAAGATCAGGTCAGCTTAGCCTTATCAGCTTTCCAGTGATGGTATCAATGAAAACTTGAGGCATGTTGGAGATAATCATGTTGACAGTACATCGAATTGTAGGCCTCACATTGGCATACCAAGAACGAAGTTCTAGCATCCATGAACAGCTCACCATGGACATGTTTATCAGAGGATTCTTCAAGTTTTGATAGCATTCTGTCAAATGCAATCACAGTCTCTGCATAATGCCTTGCTTCATGTAATACCTCACATCTTTGCTCATAACCTCAATAAGATGATCACTTGAGTTTGATGACCTGCTCATTCTGTTATTGACATGGTGAATGACACACTGACATGAAGCATACCTTATCGGCATCTTCTAGCGCATCTTCCCAAGACTTCATTGCTATTCTTATTTTACTTCACTTCATCAATGTGTCCACATGATCGGGTGGATCGATCAACAATATGGTAGACAACAACTGATCTGCTTCATTATAGTTCTGAGAGCTCAAAGCCACATCCACAAGCCTTCCCAACTTGTCTGCACATTGTCGTTTGAAATCTGTATCAGATGTCAGGAAAGGTTTAGTACATTGCCTCAATACCACTGACCAAGTTCCCACTCAGCCTGCTCTCCATTGTCACTTGAAAACAAGAATACCTCACTCTGCATATGCACAAAGTAACTAGCTACTTCCATGACCTGACCATCCCCCTCAAGAATGTCACATATTGCACAGGCAATGGAAATAGCAGAAGTTTTAACTAAGTAATGAAATGAAATGAATATATCAATATCTAAGAACAGGAGAATCACATCACACATACCTCATTAGCACATTGCAATACTTTGTCCATTGGTGTATAATGCATCA
>JBBPUD010000677.1:0-12039 GCA_038094475.1 Phylloporus aff. rhodophaeus
TTCGTTTTGCTCGAAGAACGTTGAGTCGGACGAACACACGGAGTCCCGACGACCAGTCTTCTCGAACAACGAGTCAGTATTCTGAGATTCGTACTGACTGTCCGTAGCCGAGTCGGACGACGTGGTAATTTCATATTCTGAGTGAATTCGTTCTCCGCATATGTCGCTAGTGACGCTATGGGGAGAAGCAGAAATGGAGGCTAGTCGTATACGCTCCAGTGCAGAGTCGAGCATCTTGTCTCCTAGACCCGGTCGTCCGAGGTTCGTTTCCGAGGAGTCACTGAGCACCAATTCGACCGAAAAATTCGACTGGTGTCGCGCCCAGGAAAAGCGGCGGCAGTTCGCATACGATTGCAACACACCGTTCCTAACATCGCGATCCTTTCCGAAGCGCTGCGTCTGCAAATGAATATATATATATGGACGGTATATGCATTCAAACCCACCCTTGGTCTCGAGGTATCAGACTTGCATCTAATCGAGCACCCTCTTAATATCTGCTTTGAGCGCCGAAGGTGGCTTCGTCGACGTTATAGGGACGCTATCAAGTGTTGTTTCAGCCTTGCAAGGGAAAAATGTCAGATAGCATACCTAAACACGTGGTGCATGTCTCTAAAGCTCTCATCTCGTGAGTCAGACGTCTTGTGCTCCGCATTCTCCTCGACCTCCTCTGTGCGCCCAAATTGACTTACCACGACAGGTCGTCTGCTATTTGGCCCGTACCCAGTTGAAGGTCGTCGATGCCGACCAATTGTACCACCAATACTTGGGAGTAGCGCCCCACCTGTACTGCTCCGTCGCTCGTGGTGCATCGCCCGACCTTGAGGATCTAAAATTGTTGCCGCCCGTCGATGGTTATGCGACAACAGCTGGCTCTGGCTCGCGGATAATAGCAGCGGCGAAAACGGGCTTGGCTGCCGACCATCGGGTTCCGTACCACTCTTTTCATCAAACACGTCGATCGCATGCATCCGCTTCTCTGCCTCCGTATCCTGTGACTGCGATGGTGCGTTGATGTGGGTGGTGCACGGGGCATAGCTGTGAGTGCGGTAGGTGTCGCTGGAATGGCAGAGATGTCGACTCACTTTGGTTTTGGTTGTGGTGGTTGTGGCAACCCAACATCACGCACTCTTGGTTACCCATGAAAGGTCGCAGTCGTGAGCAATACTGTAGCAGTTGTTGAGTCGTAGGACATACTAGAGTAGTGTGACGTTTCTGGTGCCGGTAAACGAGGAATTGGCATTTGTAGTTGGCCGGCGGAGACAGGGTTGGCAAGTGATTGTGGTTCTCGCTTCGCTGTTTGGGATTGTACCTTGGAGGCATATGCTAGGGCTTCATTAGCAGTCTGCATGTTAGGAGGAGCACCAGATTGAAGGGTTATCTGAGAGCTAGCAAAGTGACCAGGACCATAAACGCACTCACACTTGAGTTTTTCTTGGGCGAGGTAGTACATGGAGATAAGAGAATGGAATCCACATATTGGGTCCACAGGATCGCGACCAGTATCAATAATTGACAGATGGGATTGCGAGTTAAGTGGGGAACGGGATGGAGTTGTTGGTGGTGATGAAGCAGCCGACTTTGAACCGCCAGCTGACAAATCATACCAGATAAGGAAACCATGGGGTATAGGAGAGAATGGAGGATGTTTGAAACACAACCTAATCCCAGGAATGCCCACAAGGTGGACAGGGAAAGTTGTAGGGATATGGAATTAGATTGAATGTTTCCACTAACCCTAAGTTTTGTTGGCTCGCGATAATGTAATCTTTGATAAAGGTGGAAAAACAAAAGATACATTCATAACAATTTAACAAAACCGTTTCAGGTGAATATGGCCATGGGCATTGAGGTAGGGTACCTATAGGTATATGTAGAGCACACTACACATGGGATGCACCTACCAAATTGGTCTGCGAATTAAAGTTTTTAAAATATTAGAAAATCCTAAATATCTATGGGAAGAGTACCAATGACAGATGCATCCCAGTGGTGGAAATGGAGCTATATGCATATGGAACATACCCCCAAGTGGATATACCGCCCGAGGTCCGCGATGCATTGTTATTTTACATTTTGTGATTTTATACATGTACTATTAAATGATTTATTATGAGTGTATTACTAAAAACGGAAATAATCGCAGATGGGATAATGTTGTAAATTATGTAAGCTTTCAGATAAAAAATAAATCATAGATTTTGGACCACAGGAAGCTAGGCAAAAAATGAAGGGATGACACCCTCTGCCAGCTGGTGCTGGCAGAGGGTACCACCTCTTAGTTTCAGCTCAGTTGATGTCCCTGTAGATCTAGTGATGAGATCGTTTCAGATCATGGTGGGTACTCCTTCATTTAGGACTTTGTCTAGAAGGAGCTAAGTTGCTTGAACTAGTTTCAAGAAGAGCTGCTGCCTCGGAACCCACGGCCACTGCCCATGTTTCAGGAGTGTTTCAAAAGGTTTACTCTGCCAAAATGTTTCATGGTGCATCATCACTAATCTGTCATCCATATTAACCGTTCGGTGCTTTGGCCTGCCCCTTGCCCCTTGCCTATATATACAGGGGTGGGTACATTACATCTATCATATTCACCTGTAGATCTAATGAGCCTAATGGTGAAATAGTTCTGGTGGGAGTTGTCTCCCCACTGTCATCTGCAGGTCATAGGCTCATCCAAGTCCACTCTGAATGTATCGACACAATCGCTGCGCTCCGCCCTATGGAATACCTAAAATCCATAAACAACCAGTTAAATTCTGGCCCATCCTCCCTTGCTATTCGGTGATCCAGAACCCAGCAGCCAAATTCGTCTCAAAAGTGCTTAAACTGATCGTAGAACTGGCGCATACCATTCTACATGGTACTAAGGATCTTGTGATAAAATTAAGCCAACTATCCGTCATTCCAGGGAAACCTATATGGATTGTCACCGGCAATGTTGTTGCCTACTATCCAAACATACCCCTTAGGAAATGCTTAGACCGTGTCCTTGACCTGTACATGGAGCACTACTGGGGTGACAACGCTAACATCGAGGACGACCACAACCGGAAAAAGTGGGAGTTCTTTAGACAATCCCTGGAAGTGGGGAACATGGAATTAGTTACACAGTTTGAGGGTGTACCATATCTACAACTCAATGGCCTAGCCATGGGCGTTGCTTCATCTCCAGACCTTGCTAATCTTTATGGCTGGTATTGTGAACGACGTGATAACATACAAAAACACCCCTGTATCACCTTCTACCAACGATATATCGATGACTGTCTCGCTCTTGTATATGCCAATAGGGCACAAGAGGCTTTACAGATCCTGACAGATACTGTCCACATCGATGACTGTGAAATCACGTGGGATGCCAGAAAGTACCAACCCTTTCTAGACATGATGCTCTTCTTGGATGGAGAAGGAAAACTCCAGCATCGTCCTTATTGGAAATCCAGAACCCACCAGGAACGTATTCCCTGGATATCTGCCCATCCTTATGACATAAAGCAAGGAACGTTTTACGGGGAGATGTCCCAGCTCGCCACCCTGAGTAGCACTTATGATACCTACTTGGAAAGCATCAGAGGCTTGGTCGCCCTGTATGTCGTGCGTGGTTACCCAGAGTTGGTGGTATTGAACTGGAGGAAAACAAAACTCCGGGAACGTTGGGAAACTAGTCTGCGTATTTGTGACAATGAGGGGGATGGAAACGTCCTTGTCCTAAAAACCGAGTTCAATACTGCTTGGAACTACTTCCACGCCAATGAGTTATCTGACATGCTATTGGGATACATGTGCACTTGGCTAAATAAAGCTGAGTGTAGTGCGTACTCATGAGAGTACCCCTCCCCACCAGTGGACTATGATGTTACTTGGACTGCGAGGGCCCCCTTCTACGTGAAGGTGCGGAACAACTGGAACGAGGAGATCTATGTCCCTGATGTGAGGATTATCGGTATTCCCAATTACTGTTTGATTGTCAGTTGGTTGCAGACTAAAAATCTGTCCGACTATGCTCTCCTATGGAAAAAAAGCATATTAGAACGCATGGAGGAGCAGGTTGTCCAAGAGCACGAAGACCATGCTCCGCTGGTCGGCCCATCTGTGCCCACCGATGATTCAGCTCTTGTTCGTCATCAATCTGGACGTATGATCGACTTGGAGGACGACAATACCAACCTACATTGGCGCTTCTCCTCACCCATCTGGGTGGATCCTGACTTTTGTGTTGACACCACTCTTTGGATGGGTCTCCGTTAGTTAAACCTTAGAGAAACAAAGGTACTTGGCCTGCTGGGCGAGTTACCTTTCATAGTTGAATTCTCCATTTGAGCTTACGAGTATAAAGTGATTCGGACGCCACTCTTTAGAGTGTAGCTGTTGCAGTGTTGCCTTCAGAGCTTGGACTTTGCCGATGAGCCTACCTTAGGAGCGAGGAGATAGTAGCTATGATTGTAGGTCGCAACCCCTTCTGGTGCACCCTGATTGTCTCATAGGCTGACATTCCTCATGCAGGATGTCTGGATCTATTAATAAGGCCTCATTGGCGTTATTCTGCCACCTTACGGTAGGCATGACTCTCCATACTATGCATACTGACGTACTAACCATGGTTTCCTGGGAGCCAAGCCAACCAGGCTAACCAACCTAACCTAACCATGAGTCATGCCTCGTAGCTTCTTTCGTTAAAGAAGTAATCTGCAGATCACGGACCGACCTAACTGGAGGCTTCTGTTCCACAGTAATCTCCACTTTCATGTTTCAGCTCAGTTGATATTCCTGTAGATGTTGAAGGAACAGCTTGTATTGATAAGATAAAGTGTTCATTCATTGAGTAATGATCAATCAATAGTCTATTTGACTATTTAGGAAGTCTGACATAAGGTATTGACTTCTATTGATCATGATCAACGGTTATAGATTAGATAATGTGTTCTACATGAATGCATGACTCATCAAGACTCATTATGACTCGATATGAGTCATAGTGACTCGATATGAGTCATAGTGACTCACTTTGAGTCACTGTGACTAGACATGACTCATAATGAGTCATACAGGTCATATGGTTTCGTTGATTGTTGAAAGATCAATGATTTAGAGTTGAAACTCAGTTTAGATTAGACTATAAATAACAGCATTTCATGTAACTAAGTTACAAGCGGTTCAGATTGACTGATCCTATCTAATCTCATCTTCCCCACACTCGTGAATCACTTCACTTGATCCACTGGCTATCACCAGTGATATTCCTAACCAAGTTATCTGCTAGTAGAGTGAGTCTCATCACTCTGTACTATCCCTATCACTGTCTCTGCCCCTTGGACGAGAATACAGATCCCATTTAGCATCTGCTTGTCAGCAGTGGCAGTAGATGGCGATGAGGATGCTAGGAATCGACCTAAAATGGTGATAAACCCATCAGAACACCGGCATGAATGGCCAGAACGAATGGTCAAAGAAGACTTACCTAGGATAAACCCAGACAAAACAATCAAGCCAGGAGTCAAAGCTGTTGCGTCGAGAGTGCCGAGAGGTACCGAGAATGTCAATTACACGCCAATGGAGCTGTGGAACACACCAGAATATGTTAGCAAATGAGTGGAGTGAGCAAAAGTGGCCTACTTACCAATTAATCACCCAGACGAGCACAGTGACCCGGACTGCAAAACCAACGGTCTAAACCACTTGAGTAGACACCAAAAACATGCTGAGAACACCAAAACCACGCATGCTAGTGATACCAAAGTGCAGCGTCGAGATATCGGCTCAAGAGGTGATCTAGAAGGGAATGTCAGCCTATGCGATCCCAAGTGCAAAAGGGATGCACCATCTGATACCAACGGCACTCACAGCATCCTACAACATCCCAAAACCGGCGCCAGCATGTGTGAAGTCGAAATGAATGCACAGAGTCGAGACACAGGGTCAGGAGGGAAAAAAGGTGGGTAATGCAAGTGGAGAGTCGATGAAGACGACGAAATGCGCCAAACTGCCGCAGATGGTGATGATGGTGATAGGAGAGGGTGTCGAACAGATGGCAAAGTGAATGACACACGTCCCAACTCACAACAAGTTGAAATGCAGACATTAGCTGCAGACAAGCCAAGTCAGCAAAATCGCAACCAGCCACACACCTGGGCCACCCATAGCGTCCCACAAGCATCTCCAACGATCCCACTCGCACCCAAATCCACTGCGTCGACATGGATGACTAAAGCTGAACCTACAAGCATCAGTCAGGTGGACATGGACTTACCAAGCCAAACGGTCACACCGGACCACCCCAAATAACCTGTACATGATGTATACGACTATAGAGGTCAGTTGAAGATCAAAACAAGGGCTACATACCTGTGTACCAAGCAGAGAATGACGAGTGGTGTGCACGTATGGATGGGGTTGGAATGAGTGAGAGAATGCATGCGGGGAAATGGGTGGGCATGCTCACCGTTGTCTGGTGCCCGTGCCCTCTGTGTTGTTGCCTAGCCTTCACATAGGGTGGTGTCCCTCTGCGTTGTCTCTGTGCAGTGGTTGTGGTTAGTGGTAGGTGGACTATGGGGTGCACGTCATCATAGTGGCTGATATGGTAGTTGGCCGTTTCTCATGGCTGAGTCAGGGCTTCTGGGGGCTCTGCTGGGCTCGTGACTTCTCAAAATACTAAGCCAGGCTCCAAGCCACACCAAGCCCCTGATGTGGCCTGGCCTGGCCCAGCTTTTTGGTGCTCAGCTTTGCAGGCTCAGGGCTTTTGAGCTGGGCCTCAACATCACTAGCAACTACTGATACAGTAATTATTATATACGTCATTTTTGTGCATATTACTTATGGAACTTTGGTCATCCTGGCCTATGATATACAGTTACAGTTAAGTATTTACTCACATGTTTGTTGCATGCAAGTCACCCATGTCTTACATACAACAGTGTGGTCGTCTTGGACACCCGTGTACACTGGTGAGTCACCAAACAACAAACCTGTTGATTGTTCATGCAGGGTGGCATCCTGGACACCCACATAATAGAAACAGCCAGAGTTTATACTTTAACAATTGTGACACTAAGGATCAAATGAAATAGTGCCAATTATTAAAAAAAAAGTAAAGATATTTGATAAATAAAAGTATGAAGAAAAGAACCATAATGCTAAAACTAATTTACAACTATAACTGCAGGTGGATTAACATAAGATATGGAATGCCTGACTAGATAATTATCAGTAAAGCCAGTAAAAACTATGCGTCTACCAGTAGTAACAGGTGCACTAAAATGAGCCAAAACTCTAGCAAGCACAGCCAAAATTTGACCAGGTCTAATTGGGATTTTAATGCCCAGTTGAGGAAGACAAAATTCCCCACCCTCCCAGTCACCTACAGCAAATACAAAAGCATATATTGCTGGATGATCATTCCAGTCAATATGCACCAAACCTGAACCACCTTCTTTTACAGCTATTGCAAAAAATGGTCCATCAAAGAAAACATCAGGACACAAGAGCTTTTGCTGAGAAAGCAAGTGGTTGACTCTAGAAGAGACTCTAAATTGTTAAAATCAAACATTTAAAACAAAAACAACAATAATTTAAATAGACAAACCTTTGAAGCAGTTCCCATTGTGTTGGAGCATCTGATCTTAACAGATAGGAGACTCTAGGAGCTATGAAATCTTTGAGATACTTAAGCAACTGATTGATGGCCATGATTGCTTTTTCAGATTGGTCCACAGTTTCCCTGGTCAAACGAGGTTCTGTGGCAGTTATCTCCCAAACACCAAAGTGATAAGCAGAACTGCTTGATCTGTTTTTATCTTTGGTGCTATTGTAGTGTTTAGCTCCTGAAATAATAAATTATCATTAAATTACTTAATATAAATTTAAACATACCTGATTTTACCAACTCATCCCAAAGTCTAATCAGATGTTTCTGAGTATCTTGGTTGATAACCTGATTCCATCTTATCAAAAGATTAGAAGGAAAGGGTACTTCATCAGATGGTTCAGGCAAAGGTATGTCAGTCAAGGGAATGACAATTTTCTCCTTTTCACTGATGCATTCCAACTGATGTGGAAATTGAGCACCATTGTATAGCTTGGAAACAGTCTGAGTGACCCTAGCACCACTCCTTTGTCCAGTGATAAAATCATCTGGATAGGATTTGATCACATGAATCACTTAAACAAATATCAATGAATATTTTGACTGTTGAACAAAGTAGCATAACTTGCCTTTGGATTGTTCTATTTTTGTTTGAACCCTCAAGGGATCCCTGGAATTGATCCTGTGTTCTTGTTTTTTAGTTCTACCAGCACTACTTCTAATACCTCTTCTAGCCATGGCAAAAGAAAGAGAACAAAAGTGTAATGAAATAAAAAGAGTGAAGAGGATAGAAAAGAGTGGATGAGAGAGATCTAGAGAAACCATTGCTTTATATAATTGACAGTTAGGTGCACAGACAAGCTGTGCTTGTTACTAAATGAAGTAAGTGACTGACAGCAAACACACAGCATCAGCTAAGCTGCTTGTACAGCCTAGCTGCTTGTACAGCCCAGCTGCTTGTACAGCCCAGCTGCTTGTACAGCCCAGCTGCTTGTACAGCCCAGCTGCTTGTACAGCCCAGCTGCTTGTACAGCCCAGCTGCTTGTATAGCCCAGATTGCAGACTTGGACGCAAAATCGGGTAGCCATGGCAGTGCTTATAATACATCACATGTTCCTTTGTGCTAACTCTCGCCTCACCGTCATCGTCAGCGGTGGGTGGTGGCGGGCGCCCCCGTCGTCCCCTTGATCCAGTGACGAACGCGTTAGAACACCGGCACGAACGGCTAGAACGAACGGCCGAAAATAACCTACCTGGGATGGACCCAGATGAAACGGTCGAGTCGGGAGTCGAAGCGCTTGCGTCGAGAGGGTCAAGAGGTGTCAAGGACATCGATAACGTGCCGAAGAAGCTGTGGAACGCATCAGAACGTGTCAGCAAGCCGGTAGAGCGAATTCAGGAGGAATACTCACCAGAAAACCCTCCAGACGATTCCAGCGACTCGGACCACAAAGCCATCGGTCCAAACGACTTACCTAGACCCCAGGCACACGCCGAACGCGCCGAGACCACGTGCACCAGCGATATGAGCGCGCCACGTCGCAAAACAGAGCCAAGAGGCCACCTGGAGCGAAAAGTCAGCTTACGCGATCCCAAGCGCAAAATGGACGTGCCAGCCGATACCAACGGCACCCACAGCATCATATAACGTCCCGAAAGCGGCGACGGCCCATGCGACGCCGGAACGATCGCGCAGAGTCGAAATATGGCGCTAATGACGAAGAAGGGCGAGAGAGGCGAGGTGAGAGGCAATGAGGGTGATGGACACCGCCATAGCGATGCAAATGGCGATGAAACCGACGGGGAAGGATGCTGGATGAATGGCGCAACGAGTGGCGCACGCCACGACTCGAAACGACTCGAAGCGCAGTCACTAGCTAAAGACCACGCAAGTCAGCGCCGACTCGACGAGCGACCAACTAGGCACGCACCTGGGCCACCCAGTCCGCCTACCAAACATCTCCGACGACCCTATATGCACTCGAATCCACCGCGTCGACATGGACGACTCAAGTCGAACCTACGCACGTCAGTGAGGCGATTCGCGAATACGCACCTACCGAGCCGAATGGCGATACGGACCATTTCGGACTCTTCAAACATATTATACATCAACTAGAGTCAGTGCAAGGCTCAAGACGAGGTTACTCACCTGCGCATAGATGCTGAAACCCCGAGAAGCGCAAGCGCGAGCATAGAGGCAAGCATTCTTACCCGAGCCGCGACTTACCGGATTAGGCAGTCACGCGAGCGCGACACGGACGCACACGAACTACCTCGGACAACCTTCGTGCTGCTCTTGATCCTCCTCATGAATGCGGTCGTCATCTTTTACATTGTCGAATTCGGAAGACTGCTTTGCCTCGAGTACGACAAGGTCTGGAATTCCAATGAGGTGGCACAATATACCGGGAACACGGATTGGTGGGTATCGGCGCAGGGGTGGGTATACGACCTCTCCAAGGCGACCACAGCGATATCACTGGCATCTCGTCCAACTCTGCTGCGGATTTGCAGGTGCTTGTAGGGCAGGATTTGACGGGGTACTTCTCACCACCCCTTGTCGTTGCTTGTCCAGGGTTGGTCTCTCAAACATCATTGCAGCTCACCACGAAGAATTTCACGGCATTTGTACCGAACGCGATACACAAGTCTGGTAGCCCAGGGAACGGCGTTGGACAACGAGGACTGGTATACGTCAACATTCTTGTCAACTATAAGACAGTACCGGAAAGGAGCGTTGGTATGGGACCCCAGTGTTGTTTACTCTCAAGCGATGGATTCGAACATTCAAAGGTATAGTTTACCACGATCTTGTCATCGTAACTGATTTAGTTTATGGTGTATCGCCAGGATTTGGGCCATCTGGGATAGTGGTGTATACGACTTGACAGCTTACGTCAATACCGTCTCGATAAACCTGCTTCAAACTCCTACCAGTTCTTGAACAAGGACATCACCAATGTCCAATGAACAAGCTGGAACAGATATCACGAAACGCCTGAACAAGGTCATCGTGGGCATGGACTCTCAGAACGCGTCACAGAATGTGAACTGCATCAAAAATATGTTTTACCTCGGCGAGGTCGACTTCCGAAAATCTCCTCGCTGCACTGTCCAAAGCTATCTGTTACTCGTATTCACCGGTATTCTCTGCGCGTCTATTGCGCTCGAGTGTAAGTCTCACGTGCGCGTCTCTCCTGAGTTGAAGCTCACATCCATGTCAGTCCTTTCTGCACTGTAGCTGGGTGGCCACCGGAGTTGCTTGACAAATTTGTTCGTTGCCAGGTTCTGTGTTATACTGAAGGTGAGGACTCGCTTCGACGCACTGTCGATTCTCTCGCGGCACTACACTACGATGACAAACGCAAGTTAATGTTCGTTATTTGCGACGGCAATATTATTGGAAGCAGCAATGACCGGACGACGCCGAGGTTCGTGTTAGATATTTTGGGTGTTGATCCCAAAGTTGATCCTGAGCCGTTGATGTTCCGATCGATTGGCGAGGGTTCAAGGCAGATCAATTATGGCAAAGTGTGCTCCAGGTTGTATGAGTTTGAGGGTCATGTCGTCGTGTAAGGGCGCTATCTCGCGTCAGGTGTGTTTGCCATTGACATTGGCGTGTATTGCAGCTACATGGTTGTCGTCAAAGTTGGGAAACCTACTGAACGTTCCAAACCCGGCAATTGTGGCAAGCGGGACAGCCAGATTTTGCTCATGCATTACCTCAATCGGGTACACTTTGACGCACCGATGTCCCCACTAGAACTCGGGATGTTCCATCAGATGTGAAATGCGATTGGGATCGATCCAGCTTTTTATGAGTACATTTTCACGGCCGATGCAGATACGGTGTGTTATCTCACGGTTCGATGACACATTGCGACTGACCAGTCATTGCAGACAGTCACACCTGAGTCGCTCAATCGTCTAGTCGCATTGGTTGCAGATGATTCGAGCATCATTGGTATTTGCGGCGAAACGAAACTGACCAATGAAGAAGGCTCGTAGTGGACGATGATCCAAGTCTACGCGCTTGACGGATTTATAGAGCTATATGAACCTATCGGTTGCGTGAGTGCGGACAACTCTCCGATGATGTTGGGGTATGTTCTCGCCTCGCATGAACATTGATCGCCATTGGCAGTCACGTGTCACCTCCTTGCAAGGAAAAATTGTGCGATTACTTCACTTTGCGCGGCAGTATGTGGAAACCAATTCTCTCG
Organism: Phylloporus aff. rhodophaeus; assembly: GCA_038094475.1. Taxonomy (NCBI): domain Eukaryota; kingdom Fungi; phylum Basidiomycota; class Agaricomycetes; order Boletales; family Boletaceae; genus Phylloporus; species Phylloporus aff. rhodophaeus. The sequence continues at coordinate 11,806 of JBBPUD010000677.1, forward strand.
CAGGCCCCAAACCGATCCCAATCCGGACCTATATCCCCAAGCCAGCTCATCATCATATACCTGGAGACAGGATCCAGATCGTAACCACAATGAGGCGGCCAAGCTACCCTCCCTCCACCATGAATTTGGTGATACCTAGCCTTGTGTGAACTCGTCAATCAAAGTATTCGTAACAAGTATTTTGATTCACATACCTGGCTTGCATATGGGCTTGCCCGTGCTTTCCCGTTGACG
>JBBPUD010000678.1:0-12014 GCA_038094475.1 Phylloporus aff. rhodophaeus
GGTTCTTCTTTCCTAATAGCCTAGATAATGTTTGGGAACTTCAATATTATCTGTTATCTCGCGCTTGCGCACCTCTTCTTTTTCTTCGTTGGGTCCTCAACGCCCAAGTCTTCTACCTCCGTGGTCGCCTGACGGCTTTTTCTTTTTGGAAGAACAACTATCGAATCGTCTGCTTCAGCGGTGATATCGTCGTCTATCGAAAGATCCTTTATTTCCTTCTCCAGCTTGGACACCGATCTCGTCGACCTTGTTGCCTTGCTTGTTTTCTTAGTGGTTGCTTTCTTGCTGTACTTTGCACTCCTTTCAGCCACTGGCGGAATGTAGTCGTCAGATGCATCATCGTTGGTCGACGCATCCTCATCCACATCTTCATCTTCAGCCGTACCCTGAGAGTTCGCATCATCAGTGAGATCTTCCCCTTTTCCAAGAAGCGAAGCGTCCATCCCCGGCTTATTCTTGTGTTCCATCTTTTTCGTTTTCGTGGCGGCATTCCCCTTGCCATACAGTGGAGAAGAGGCTATGTCTAATTTGACGTTCATATCCTTAGTAGAGCCTTCCTCAGATTCGGACTTTGCTATTTAAGTTTGTGAGTCTTTCACAGCACGCGAACAACATACCTCTCTAACAACATCCTCGATCTCACTCTCCGAATTTGAAGCTATTGCTGTCTTCTTTGCGGTTCCAAGCCAGCCAGCCTGGTGCAGCATGTCAATCTTGGCATCCATTTTTCGTTCGTTGCGTTCCACCTGCCATACTCGTAAGCAGAATGTATCGTGCGAGTGCCGTGTTAGTGTACCTCACTCATTAGCCTCAGCGCATAGGTTCTCTCCACAGCACGCATTCTCTCTTCCATCTCCTTTGTGACTTCCTCCCGTGTTTCTGCTTCCACTATGGCGCACCGCATTTCTGCTTCATACAGCTACAAAATACTCATCACGAAGTAGTCCTAGCAAGTTTAGTCTTACACATACCCTTAGTCGTAGATCTTCAATTTCATCAAACAAGGCATCCACTAATGGATTGATTGGTTCGTCATCACTATTTTCCTCCTGAACATCGTTTTCTTCCTCATCCTCTGGTGATGAAATTAGGAAGCCGTTGAAAGATTCCAGTAATCAGTTTTACCTTCAAGCACCTCAAGGTGCGCCTCACTGAGCTTCTTTCCCAGCCCAAAGCCTGATATCGTCACCTTTCGTGTGATAGGACGTGGCAATCCCGATTTAATAGTCGTACTCTTGGTAGGACTGTGGACGCGAGGTATGGGCGCATTGTTCACCACCGTTGATACTTCCCTTGCGAGCGCTGAGAACTTCATAACATGAGAGTTTTCATCGAACCCTGTGTCGTACGGATTGATGTTTACAATCATGACCTAAGTAGGATAGAGATAATTGTTGTTGGTCAGATCACGGAGGAGGGACATACAACTCTGCCATCACCAGCAAAGTAATCCAAGAGAATCTCGGTCAACTTGCTGTGCCGGAAAGGTACTAAAGCTAATGCTTTTTTCACATCCCTGGTATCGCTTTGGCCTGGGCTAGCCAGACTTTGAGCCAACCGCTTCTGGTTGGACCTCATAACCTACAGGTATGATCAATCCGTGGCCTTTGCGAGAAATATTTAGCTACCTCCATGCACTGTCCCAGGACCATGAGGGACTTGTTGATGTTTCCAGCCTCCCTCAGTCGGTCACCTGTGGTATGAGTATGTTTCGTCCTTTCCGACCCGGCCAGATCAACGAGGGTTAGTCGTGATATCTGCACTGAACTTGGGTCCTATAAGAGATTGAGTGGATTCTACTCGTGTGAGGAAAGGCAAGACCTACGTCTCGGTCACCACGGTGATTTCTAAGAACCTTTATGGTGATCAAACTGTGACTCCGGCTGCTGTGGCTATTGGCGAGCGTTCCGAAGACACGCCTGTGGACTTGCCCCATTTTGACGAGGGCTTTTGCTTGTGTAGCATTTGTAACACGGAGCTGCTTGAGCCCAGAAATATACCTCCCTGCATTTCCAGCCCCACCGTCATCCATTGCATCATACACAGGAGAAGGTTTCACTGCAAGAGCTTTTCTGGTCACGAGAACTCCATTTGCACCTTGACTAGCGAGGTTTGGTACGTTATATGTTTCGCCTGCCGCTTCGTTTTCGCGACCATCGCTAACGGAAGATAGGAGGTCATAGGCTTTCTCGTTGTATACTTCTGCACAAGAAATCCAAACGGAATATTCATAGTTGCGATCAAGTTTAATTGTTGTCGAATCATGCACATTTGAGTCGTCCGAGGACGACAGGTGCTCAGCAAGAACCCCAGCCAAGGGTGTTTCACTTGGAACATCGAAGTGGATAGAAGGTGACGTTACATCCGATGGACCAGTCTCCTCTACCCCATAAAGTCGGACAGGTCGATACTATGACCTTCGCCGTTAGAAAATCATCCACAGCCGCTCGTTCACACTTACGCGACCATCACTTTGTAGATTTTCTATACTGTTGAATATGACGTCCAACGTCCTTGGGAGTATTCCACCCGAGTCCGGTTTATCGTCACCTTGGATAGTATAGGTTTTCCCGGAGTTGGTGACCCCATACGCGAAGAGGAGACCGCTCTGTCCATCCAACAAGTCTTGAACAAGAGGAAGCGTGGTCTTGGTAAAGAAGTCGGATTGCAGGGTAGATGGAAGGAAGACGTGAGAAAACTTGTATATCGATGAAGGTGTCGCTGAAGCTCGATAATACACGCCGGTCACGCGTCCATCGCTAGATGGATCAGTCATCCTTACCGCAGTGTCTGACAACGGTTCCAAGTAGGGAATAGTGGCAGACTCATCGTCGCCTAGGCGAGGTCGTATGCGAAGATACGCCTTTTCAGAATGGGGTCTGGTTAAGTACCACGCCTGGATTAAGCCTTGTATACATACCATGATTGGTTCTTGTTCTGCTATCGCTGATTTCGTGACATTATATTTCCCATCCCACTTCGATGTGGTTCTTTGTTTTGAATCTGGGGAGTTGGATCTATTTTTCCGGGGGATTCCTGCAGCAGCTACAGTCGATCTGGTCGTAACCTTTGTCTTGATCGCTTTGATCGCAGCGGGTAGGTTTGAGGATGGGACAGGTGGGGTCTTTGTCCGCGTTGAAGCACGGGTAGCAGGTGTCTTTGCACGACTAGCCATGATCGACATCCACAAGCAAGTTGAAGCAACACGTTTGTCGCGACGCGTCGGGCCACGTGACTTGTTCAAGATCTTATCTTCCTTCAACGCAGCTACGATGATCCCAACACCAGATCTATCTCATCTCTCTAGAGAAGACAAGGAACGCGTGTATGACCCGGCAGGCGAGCATTACTAGCAGTCTATCGTCATAAGCGATCAATACTATTGCAGAGGATACGTTTTTGCTTCTGGATAGCCTTGAAAAAGACATAGAACAGCTCAGGACCCGAAAGCCTTTGATATGTCTTGAAATAGGGTATGAGCACGCGGGGATAACACCCCCATTTCCTGATACACATCTAGTTCTGGATCTGGCTGTGTATCTGCCTTCCTGGGCTCAATTCTAGGACCAGCAAATTCCCGTCAGTTGTCCTCGATTTATCTGCAATTCTCTTCACTATTGATCGTACTAGTTTACCTTTGCACTGATATCAATTACCACGCTTCCATGTGTACTTTTGCTACTGGGAAACAGAACGAGGTACTTTCTTTGTATCGAGGGTACTTCATTCAAGTGCAAGGTTGTAGATCCCTCTGAATCCGATTACATGCGATCTCTCTGGACCACTGTCTGCACGACTGCAACATTGTGCCGACATTATACTGTTTAATCCCCCATATGTTCCCACAGCCAACGAGGAATTTTTTTATGCGCAAGGTGATGCCGGAATTGCTGGCTCTTGGGCTGGAGGACTAGACGGCATGGGGGTGACGAATCGGTTTCTAGACAATGTGGCAGTGTGTCAGACTTCTCTCCGTATTCGAATTTCTCACCAGAAGACAGGATCTATTGTCGGATGAAGGCGTACTCTATCTCGTAGCACTAGCACAAAACAATATCCCAGAAATTCGTGAAAGAATGCTAACACAGTTTAACATGAACAGTCGTGTACGTACCACTTTCTAAGGCTTAGCCCAGCTAAGGTGTTTCAGATTGTAATGCAAAGGAAAGCCGGAAGAGAGTATTTGTCCGTCATGTGTTTCTCTCGGTGCTGAAGTATATTATTGAGAAAATGGCGTATAAGACAGGATTGCTAATCGTGTTTGGTCAAAGCAGATGAAGCACGTATCGACAATCATATGCGCCACGGACAGCATGAATACCAAGACATGTGATTATGGCCCACAGATTCAATTGTCATCTGGTCTGCGGCCTTTAATACTAAACCTAGATGGCGACGCTAGATGACGTTCATGGATAGAAGGATCCTGATGATTAGGATTGGTGTCTCCGTCAAATTCGAGCCGTAGACGGAGCTGACGGCCTTCGCGTAAGTCGAGCAACACGTCAGCCGTGACGTTGCGACCGGGGAGGATATGGCTCCAAATCTGAAGTGGCAAGTTAGAATGCGAGAACTTCAACCAAGTTTGAAGGCACAAACATCAACTTCTCCCTCCGCGATCAACTTATCTTTGCCAAGTGTCTTGTGGTCGTGAATCCACACATGCATTTTCGGAGTACGCACACTGGCAGCAAAGACAAAGGATTCATTCCTGTTGTCTTTCAGCACCTGTGGTGTCAAGGGATGCCATCACCACTTACCATTCTGGAGCTGAGGTCTTGGTAACATGCTTGGTCTTGAATTCTCTGTCGCCCACACGCAGTGTCGCGTACGGTTTCACATCACCCCCAGTAAGATCTTTTGCACCGAAAACTACCACGCGCAGTGATCCAGGTTCGGAAGGAGGACCCCCTGTCCCACGAGGACCTGATTCTGTCGATGGGAAAGCGGCAGACTCGCGTGTTGACACCTGGTCTACTGGAGGGTGTTCCGGTTGGGGCTCCGCTAGCGGAATATGACCCTCTGACGACTTCTCGTGATGCAAGAAGTCCTTCTTGAAAATACCCCCTACGCCATGGATGACGCCTCTACCTGCCCCCATTGGCAGGGCACCCAATTGCGTCATCGCGCGACCGGCCGCAGAGAACGTGGTTGTCGACTTGCGAGCTTTTGCAATGATCTCAGGCGCGAATGTCAAACGGATGCACACTTGTCCCTTTTCACCATTTTTCTCTGTCGATAAGGTGACGACACGATCGACGGGTTCAAAAGGCTCTAGATCATCTAGAGTGATCTTGCAAGTTCCCAGACTCTTTGATTGTTCAAGCTGGTTCCAGTCTAGCACCTCCACCAAAAAGTCAGCGGCAACCCGGGAGGGCTAAAGAGATTTGAACAATGCACACTGAATAAGACTTGCGAACATACCACGTTGACGTTGAAGTTCTCTGACCAATCGGGGTGCAGAGTCTTCTTCTTCGTTTGTGACTTGAATACCTTGTGTCCGTTGAGGGTAAAAACTGCGTATGGATCGGATTTACCTTGCGCAATGCGTCAACATTGATCAAATAATATGCGTAACGTCTTACCTCCTCTGTCAGCGGCTATGAGATCTCTGCCTTCAATCAAGTCAACACGCAATACGCCTTGATCTGCGTGATAATAAGAAACGTGTTGGCGTCGAGACAAACCAATAGACATACTATTGATGCTTTCGCGCGGTTCCAACTTCACAGGAACGGGGACATAACGCGCTTCAATTTCGACGGTAGAAAATTTGCTCTCGTCATCGACATCAGTCAAGGTAAATGACTCGCGACGGTCCTGAACGCGAATCTGGTTAAGATATGATCAGCCTCGGAATATCTGACTTACCAGCGTTGCTTCCAGGAAAGACTTTGCGCCACCTTTCCATTCAGCGATGATGTCATCTTTATCACCTTCCGCGTTCTCATTTAGTCGCAACCAAACACGACCAAAATCGAGCTCCTTGATAAAACCTTCTCCCACATGTTGCCACCGTGCATGTGTGCTGCGAGCTTTGAGTGTACTAAAGGCTGGCCAATACCCATCGTCTAGGAGTACCTCCAAACGGGCTTTTTTCTGGAGTTTGCCTGACAGAACATTGAAAATGATGATCCCAGATTCTAAACCAAGAGTAAACATCGCGAAGGTCATAAATAGAATCATCATACGCTGCTTTAGAAGTTCTTCCTTGTCCAATTCCAGCCCGGAAGGTTGCTTTTCGTCCTCTTTTTCATGCTCTTCCTCGTTGCTTGGAGACTTGAGCTCCGCCTGGGATGCATCAGGGATGCTAGACTCATCCGATGATTTTGCCACATGCGTGCCCAGTTCCGCCTCAGGTCGATCAACCATGGCGGTCTTGGGCAATATCAAAGATGAAGATGATGCACGTGCAGCAACGTCACCACCTGCTACACCATTTATGTTCTTTGCAGCCTTCTGGATCTCATTCTCTCCTGCATCAAAACCTACATGCTTGAGAGCCAGAGCGGGAATAAATTCAACGACAAAGTGAAGATGGCCCTTGAATGTGCTTCCCCCGTCAAGTTGGATGGGTTGAACTACTTCTTTCCTACCAGTGGATTCATGACGGAAATTGGGATCGGTCGATGACTCCCGAACGAGGTCATCGGCACGAAGTTCGACTGAGCCGAGAGAGCGATCCTACAAAACAGCTATTATCACCCGTTTGAAAGAAGAGGTTGCTCACCTTGGTTAGGTTTTGATAATCCATCACCTCCATGAGCATGGACTGAGAAATCTTCAGATCACACTGTCCAAAAAAACAGTGATTTACAAACCTCTCTTGAAGAATGCACTATATAATCCGATCAATATGATGTTTAAAGTAGCGCTGTAGACGTACCAGGTACATAGATAATTTGGTCCCATACAGGGTTTAGGTCTGTAACCACGACAGGATAAGTGCTTAGTATGTGTGAATAAATCGGGCACGTACTGTTGTTGATAACCTCCGTCCGCCCCTGAACTACATTGTTGACCAGAACTCGCACATAAGGATCGCTCTGAAGTCGGATGTTAGACTTGACACCTGCCATTTTCTCACGCTAACCTTGCCACCAAGTGCAGCCTCCACGTTTCTTCACGCCGACGTCAGCCCCACATATTCACGATAAAAACAAAGGACGCACTTAACATCCGTTGCTTTCTGAAGCCAGAGCCTCACAACACCGATGGGTGGGACGTATTGAGAAGCACCGCTGAGGGCGCCTGCCATGTGTAATGGTTTCCACTGTGTGCTGATCCTGATCCTCCCTGTTTTGCTTAAGGGCCACCAATCTCTTCCCTCCGATGTTTCTGCTCCCAGCAGGTCCACAAGGCGCTTCGACATTTGCCCAACTACAGGGTCTTTCAAAAAGTCCCGCTCATCCACAACCTTGATGGTAATCATCGAAGAATGTTTATCTGAACATAGAAATTCAGTGCTAGATTCCCAGACCGGATTGTTTGTGTGTTTAATGATTTGCGATTTGTGAGCAGGAGAAGTATCGTCATCAAGAAAGACTTTCACGAAAGGATTCAATTCTCCGGAGAGCGACTTCGACACGTCAAGTTCCTTGGCTTGATGAAGGATTAAGCGGACGATACCAACGTCTAAAAGGGGGATGACTTGAATGGTTTAGAGCAAGAGATTTGTACTGACTCGTTTCTGGCAATCGTTCCTGCCCATCGATGACCTGTGACTTGAGCACCGGATAATAAGATATATCGAATCGAATCTGTCCGCGGTCCTTTCCATCCTTCAAAACGGGTAGTTCAACACCCTCAAAAGTAGCATCTTCGGCGAGTTTGTTCAATTCAAATATCGCAGCACCAAGGGAGGTGTCTTTCCGGCGTTCATTGTAATCAAACACGGTCAAAACTAACTGCTCCTGTAACGAACTGACAAGAATAAACTTGGTCTCCACCCAAGTCGGGTTATACCTAGAAAACGATCAATGAAATGATTGAAGTAGTGAAAGTGCACCAACGTCGCGTGTCTGTATTTGGTCCTTGCAAGCTCCTCGCGGTTGCTAATAGAGATGCTGACAAAAGGATCAGGCGATCCCCCACCCATCTTGCTGTACTTGAGTCCTCGAGCGGCATGTATTGTTACCTGGACTACTCCAATTGCCGCACCTATGGGAGCACCGGACAGTAATTGCTCCAAATTGAGCGTGAAAATGTTCGGGTCGTACATCATAGGACCAATGTTGGCGTGAACCATCTCACGGATGAAGTCAGAGAGACCAGGAATCTGCCAGGGTCATCAGTATTCAAGTGAGACCGTGTAAGATATACTGACGTGAGCAATATCAAAACCGAATGTCTCTCCACCAACTGGCTTCAGGACATAGTCGAAAACCGGTCTCTCCAAGAAGCTGAGATCCACAATTTGTATATGGGGGAAATTTGACACCAGCTTCATCCTGACCCTCATAACACCGGTGCAACTGATGTCTTCGATCAAGATAGGAATGGCGGCAATTGCTAAACCTTTTCCAATCCTCACAGACAATACTATTTTAGGATTGACCTTTTGTGCTGCTTGACGAGGAGTCAGGTCAGAGACATCGTTTGGAGTAAATGAGAATTCCCAGTCCATCATAACGATATCGTCCTCGGTGTCTGGAAAGGTCCTGACTCGCTGGATTCGTGGGGCTTTGGTGCCAAGAGTAAACGTAGTGAGGCGCATGGAATCCAAAAACGCAGGTGTGGTCGTGCTGAGGATTTGATCTACGGATGCCACCACTGTGGCAGACAGCACAGGTTCATAGATAAGCCAGAAACGATCCAGAAAATGGTTCAACCAATTGGCGGTCTCGTGCTCGGAGGCCAATCGAGACTTTACAAGCTCGCGTTGGATATCATCGCGAGCCCGGCGGCGCGCGCGCGTCGTCGAGTTGACATAGTAAGTGTTACAAATCGCCAAAAGGATGATCAACCATCCCCATCCAAAGCTGAAGCGCGTCAGGAAATGAGTTGCAAATACGGCCTGAAAGACCAGATTGGGTTAAATAAGTAAGAGAGGATGAGAGACATACAAAGAAGATCAGTGCAGCGTTGTGGTACCAGGCTCCGTAGAATTGTTCGCTCAAGAAGAGTCCAAGGATGGACTTGTCTTTTTCTTCTCCATCTTCAGGGGGAGGGGCGTCTATGTTGGCGACGGCACGCCAACCGACTTTGTACCAATCGGGGATAACAGGGGCAAGGCCCGATGGGTAGCCACCTGGCGCTGTAGGAAACGGGGTAGACTGTTCAGCTTCTTCGCTCGCCGTTTTTGAGGTGTCATGAACAGTGATTGTTGGCAAAACTTGACCGTTTCCTGTGGCAACGGGAACTTCTAAGCAAAGCGAGTATTGCAGTTAAGAGAAGGGTATGCATGCCAACCCGCCTCTCGCACCTGTTGGTTCGAGCTGTGAGACGGTTCTCTCGATTCCCTCGCTAACGGCGGCAGCCTTTTCATGGGGTGGTGTATCTGGACTGAATGAGTGGACGGCGACACCTTTGGAGGCATCGCTGGCGAGTGTTTCGTGCAGTTGTTCGGGCGCGACGTGTCCCTGCGAGGGCTGGTCGGTGTTGCTCGCCATGGTGGACGGGAGAGAAAACGAACAAGGAAGGGAAGGTGGATTTTGACTTGGACTAAAGTAGACTAGTAGAACGTTGGGCACGAGACGTGCTGACCTAAAACAGGTGTGACATTGCTATCTTTAACAACAACCTCCGTCCTCGGCGCATTTCCATATGGAGGAACACTCCGGTCACAACTCCGCCCACCCGCCGTCCGCATCCTCGCCGCCACCGACGACAGCGAGCAGGAAAACGACAACGGTCGCAGCAAGGCGTATACCGAGTCCCCTGTACAGCTGTCCAACACCCGTCCGCCTCAGCCAGCTCTGCTCCTTCAAGTCCCCCAGCTCTGCTTCTTCTTCGCGGTGCTTCTTCTCACTCCTTCTTTGCCCCCGCGGACGCTTTAGCGGCAGGTCCGATCGCTCTTCGGTTAATATGTGCCATAGCGCGTCGACGACACCGTTGTATGGCACTGGCCTTGTCTCCACGCAGGGCCGCAGTGGCTTTGCTGTTCCGCGTGCTTGGATTTGCAGCCTTCGACGGACAGTTTCTATCGGCAAGGTCACTAAAACACTCGCACATCCCGCCAGAACCTCTGCGAATGCCCATGCAACAGGATGGGTGTCCGCCGCAACGTACGGACCGAGCCACAGTCGTGGGGCAATAACGGCGGGCAATGTAACATGCATAAAAGACCGGAGCCCAGTTTCCAATATGGTCGGTATCAGAAGGTGAGGATGGAGGTAAATACCCCTAAATCCACCCTCATTTGCCAAGATATCGGAGAGGGCATGTATAGGTCCTCTATATGTCTTGTACCGCAGTATCGATGACTGTGCGATCAATCGCGTGCGGACGAGATCAAGTGGAGATAATAGGAAGCCAGTAAGGATGTGTGAAGCTATCGGTAGGAGCGGCGACGGCCGGTAGAATCCACCTTGTGACGAGAGAAATATCGAATGTAAGAAGCTATCGGCAAGAGGTTGTAAGTTTGCAAAGGCTACATCGTGAATGCACGAAGTTAGTAACCCTGGAAACTAGACTCAATAACCATTCCATTTGTTTTGTGAGAGTAATACCTTTCCATAGCGACAGCCATCCTTCACCATGAAAGTTAATGAGACTTTGAATCATACCCAACGAGGTACGAGCACTGCCGACCGGAACAATATATTCCGGGCGTGTCCCATCTTCCATGATGGATGTCCTGATCATATAACCCCTGTCGTCTACGAGTTTTGGAGTTGGGTGGTGGGTCGGGATAGCACCAGGTTCAACAAAGTACGACTCTTCTTCATTCGTGGCTTCACTAAGCTATGGACGCGTCAGGTGGGCATATGTCGAAACAGGATATAACTCACAGTTCCCGGTTCGCCTTCTGATCCCTCCTCGGATTCTCGAGTGAGCGCATCCTTTGGGACCCATTGGATTTGAAGAAGTAACTTTCCAACTTCCAGGGGCATAGCCATGGCAGTACTGCTGTACTGGAGTAGGGCGGAAGCTACCAATGAGCGGAGGAGGAGAGGAACATCAAGCGACGAAGGCTCGCCGACACTCAGCGAAGGGGAAAGGTCGAATATTGAGTTCGGGGCAGGGCGGGTGGCCCATTGATAGGATGGGGAAGAAACGTTGGTGGCAGGTTGTTTCGGGAGAGCCGATGAAGCTGGCGGAACAAATGTCCACTGGCTCGATGGAGGATTGTACAGATCACGGAGAGATGGATTTGAGGCCATCACAGCACAAGGGTAGTGTCAACGAAATCCCTAGCTTACCTCTCTCTCAATATCGGGTAGCTCTCGAGACGATGTTGAGCAGACGACACCGAGTAGTACACCACGTGACTTTGCCATCTACTACTTTCCGAAGTTACAAGTCTGTTTGAATCGTGGCCTTTTCGGCTGTGAACTACCACCAAATGACCTTTGTCACTTTCAATTCTCCGAGACTCAATATCATCGCTAACGGTTCTACCACACCGTCTGCGTTGCCGCGCGGGAAGAATTCACACTTTGTAGCCTCTGCTCGAAAGTTTCCCGAAGGGCAGCATCTTCCACTGTTTCTCCGCAGTCCTTCTGGCCTTTGGGTTAGTCTTTGCCTCTGCGTAATGGAAAATCTATATCTGTCATTCTCGCTAATCTGAGGCCGCACGGAAGAGGGCAGAGCCTTCACTGAAGTGATCAACCAAAGGGTAGCCTTGCAGTACAGAAAGATGCACACTGCGCAAATCTTGCGAGCTAGATCGATAAAAAAAAGATATGCCCGCTGCAAGGTTCGAACTTGCGACCTCAGGATTGTATAACTCGATAGTTACTCACATCTACGATATGAGACCTGCGCTCTAACCAACTGAGCCAAGCGGGCTTTCGCGAAGATGTCTGATGATAATGATGAAACCCTTGCGTCGTGGGAAACCAAACACAAGT
>JBBPUD010000679.1:0-12003 GCA_038094475.1 Phylloporus aff. rhodophaeus
CGCCCCGGAAGATGATGATGAACAAAGACCCACCCAACAGCCTTTCCCTCACTGAGTCCTTGGATTCTCGTACTCCCCAGTACCACCCGCGAGCCCTCTAGCCTTGCCTGTCCCTCGAACGCTCCTTGCCATTGAAGCTCCTCTGACCTTGACCATACCAAGACCACCATCACCACCACCACCGTCCCAGTCACCTAGCCTCTTCACACCATCACTGCCATTCATGTCTTCTGAAAAAACCACCAAACTACGAGCTGCCTTGCTGGCAGATTTCTCCGGGAAACCGGTTGACGCAGTCAGATGGATCAAGGCCATGAAGGCCTACTTCATCATTAACAAGAAACTCTATGCTGAAGACTTGACCAAAGTCTTCACCTGCCTTAGCAAGATGTTATCCACAGAAAGAGCAGTTGCCTTTGCTGAAACCTGGTATGACAGGTTGGCAGACCCACTCCTTGAGGACAAAGACAAGACTTTTGACAAACTAGTTGAAAACTTTGAGAAAACATTCTTCCCCTTTGATATCCAAGCCATTGCCCGCCTCCAGCTCCCATACCTTTGCCAAACCACCTTTCGAGAGCCTGATAATACTATCAATGATGGATTTCAGAAATACATCTCTGACTTCTTGGAACCACCGCCAAGTCTGGCATCACCGACCAACAGTCACTCATCGGATACTTCGCTATAGGCTGTGACCAGAAAATCACAGACATGGTCCTATCCATGAGTGAACTCCCCACAGACTTAAATGCATGGATTGATAAGTCCACGCAGTTCCACACCCAGAAAGTCTGCATGCAAGCCATCAGGAAAGGCGCTCCCAAAGTTAACCCTGTCCCTATCACTCCTCGTTTTATCCCTCAACCCACCCCTCACATCAGGGACCCAAACACCATGGACGTAGATTCCATCTGGGTCTCCAAACTCACCCCTGAAGAACGCTCCAAATGTATCAAAGAAGGACGTTGCTTCAGGTGCTGAAAAATTAGGCACAATTCCCAGAACTGTAAAATGTTCACCACCACTTCTCCTCAGAACATTTGCACCATTCCTATCCACCCACCTAAGGAACCAGACGTTCCAAAGGAAGTCCCCATCAAACCATCCGCAAACCCACTTGACGTTTACGTCAACCAGCTTCAAACCAAGAGATGGAAGGACAAAGAAATTCACCAAACCTTGAGAGCTAATTACAAAGAACCCACTAAGATTTCCCTCCTTGACGTAAAGGATTTTCTTTAAGGGAAGATGCCCCAACGTCTTCTTTCCCTCATGTACTTGTAGCCATGCCAAATGAAAATGCGTTTCGCTTCCCTGTTTCACTACAAGTACCAAAGCAAACCGTTGACACCACTGCTCTACTTGACAGTGGTACCTCAGGAAATTTCATTGATATCTCCCTCGTCCCTAAACTAAGGCTAGGATACCAAGTCCTTTGAAAATCAGTCATTGCATACAATGTTGACAGCACCAAGAACAAGAAAGGGACTATCAAATGGAAACTCTTCGCATCTGTATTCTTCCCCTTATTTTCACAGAAAGTAAAGTTCTTGGTAACGTCGCTAGGCAAATTGCAAATCATCCTTGGAATGCCCTGGCTTCGCCAATGGAATCCTGACATAGACTGGGCCAACATGCAACTCTCCTTAAACTCTGAAACCCTTTGGAAAATCTCCTTATCCACCCAGCTCACCCAGGAAAACATCCCCACCAAAACTAAAATCCCAATGTGGTGCAAGGACTTTGCAGATGTCTTTGCCGAAGCCACGTTCAATATCCTTCCCCAGCACCAAGATTATGATCACACCATTGAACTCAAACCATCCTTCGTCCCGAAAATCGCTAAGGTACATATACCCTCTGAACTCTGCTGAGAGAGAAGCTTGTAAGAAGTTCATAGAAGAAAACCTTGCCACTGGTCGTATTATTCTGTCCAAGTCCCCCCAAGCCTCCCCATTCTTCTTCGTACCTAAGAAGAATGGCTCATTATGCCCCTGCCAGGATTATCGCTATCTCAACTCCCACACCGTTCAAAACACATATCCTCTTCCACTCATCTCAGAACTCATTGACGACATGAAGGACTCAACACTGTTTACCAAGCTCAACATTCAATGGGGATATAACAACATTCATCTACAAGAATCAGATCAATGGAAAGCCATGTTCATCACCCTCCTTGGTCTCTTTGAACCAACCGTCATGTTCTTCAGGTTCAACAACGCTCCCTCCACATTCCAAGCATTCATGAATCATATCTTTGCCAACATGATCTCTGAGCATTGGCTCAAGATCTACATGGATGATCTAGGGATCTACACACAGCGTGACATTGAACTTCACCATTCTAGGACCAAGCAAGTACTGCAACGACTTTGTGAACACGGACTCTCAATCAAGATTTCCAAGTGCTCCTTTGATGCCCCTCACATGGAATACCTTGGTATGATCATTGGCCAAGGACGAGTTGAGATGGACCCCACCAAGCTTTTTGCGATCAAAGACTGGAAATCCCCGACCTTGGTGAAAGGCATCCAAAGTTTTATTGGATTTGCCAACTTCTATCAGAAATTTATCCCCAACTTCTTGGATATCGTTGCACTCCTCGTACTTCTCACTCAAAAGGACCAGAAGTGGGAATGGACTCGACATCAGGATAAGGCATTCTCCCATCTCAAACTCATCTTCGCATCTACCCCTGTCCTTGCACTACCTGATACATCTCGCCCCTTCTTCGTCATGACCAATGCTTCCCTCCTTGCTGCTGGAGCTGTTCTTCTACAGGAAGATAGCAACAGCGACATCCACCCTTGTGCATACTTCTCTAAGACCTTTGCTCTTGCTGAACGAAACTACAATATCTATGATCAAGAACTTCTCACCATCATCCTTGCCCTCCAAGAATGGCATCAGTATTTGCTGGGAACAGAGCATGCCATCATGGTCATCACTGATCACAAAAACTTATTGTACCTCAAAGACCCTCGAAAGCTCTCTTGTCGACAAGCTTGCTGGTACCTTTTTCTACAGGACTATGACATTGTGTGGAAGGTTACCCCAGGTTCTTAGATGGCCCCAGCGGATGCACTCTCTCATCGTGACCATATTGACACAGCCAATGACAACATTGATGCTTCTATCCTTCCCGACCCTGTAGTTGTTTCTGCTCTTGACCTATCCCTCATCAATGGAATTAAACAATCCTCACCCTCAGACCCCCTTGTCCTCTGTGCTATACAGAATCTTGCGGATGGTTCCCTACTCTTCCCTCGTTCTGCCCTGGCTGACTGGCATTACGATGATGACCAGTTATTCTATAAGGATCATCTTTATGTTCCCCCAGCTTCCTGTAAACTCCTCCTCAATGCCATTCACTCCTCTTCCACCATGGGCCACATGGGACAATTCTGGACCAAGTCCATCATTGAACACAACTTTTGGTGGCCGGATCTGGCCACCTTCATCCATAACTACATCACTGGCTGCACTGTTTGCCAGCAAAACAAAGTCAACACCTATCCTACTGTTCCCCCACTCCACCCCATTCCATCTATTGTCTCACTTCCTTTTTGCCAACTGTCAGTTGACCTTATCACTGATCTTCCCCCCTCCAATGGCTTTGACTCACTTATGGTTGTGGTAGACCATGGCCTTACAAAGGGGGTAATTTTATGTGCTTGCACAAAAAACATCAACGCTGCGGGCGTAGCCAAGCTTTTCTTCGACCACGTCTTTAAACGTTTCGGTCTATATGACTCAATCATCTCTGACTGTGGACCACAGTTTGCTTCCACACTTGCTAGGGAACTTGCCCACCTCCTCCAATATGATCTCAAACTTTCCACTGCCTATCACCCACAGACTGACAAACAAACTGAGCGTACCAACCAGGAACTGGAAACATACCTATGGATCTTTTGTGGTAACAACCCACATCTATGGGTGGATCACATTACTACAGCCGAGTTTCATCATAACACTGCTCCTCACAGCTCTACCAAAACCTCCCCCTTCTCCTTGATGCTAGGATATGAGCCCAGGAACTTCCCAATGATCGGGAAGACATTCATCCCTGCCTTGGAAACCCAACTCACCACATTGGAAGAAGCTCAAAAAGAAGCCCTCGCCGTGCATGACTTTGCCCATCTTCTCATGACCAAAAGATCCACACAAAGGTTTTCCCCTTGGAAAGTAGAAGATTGCATGTGGCTGGAAGCCACTAACCTACACATCCCATACCCATCCTGGAAGCTAGCCCCAAAACGACACGGTCCATTCGAAATCTCTCGCGTAATCTCCCCTTTAGTCTATCAACTGAAACTTCCCGGTACCTGGAAGATTCATGACATGTTTCACACCACACTACTTTCCCCCTTCAAACAAACTGACGTACATGGCCCATCATTTTCACAGCCTCCTCCTGACATAATTGATGATGAAGAAGAATATGAAGTGGAGGCTATCCTATCCCACAAGGGATTCCCTGGCTGCTATCAGTACCTAACTGTGTGGAAAGGATATTCCTCCACTGAAAACACTTGGGAACCTGAAGCAAATCTCATGCACTCCCAGGACATCCTGAAAGACTACAAAAGACTCCATCAACTACAGTAAGACTTCACGCATTCAGGACGTTATGATCTCTTCATGAGGCTCCTCCCTGCATGTGCGAATTCTGCTGCTCATACCTCAAAACATTCTGGATCTCCACCCTTACCTTTCTCATTATCGCGCTAATATTCTTCTTACTCTGGTTCTTAACACCAACTTCTGCACATTCCTCACTCACCCCAAAGGCATTCCTATCACTATGACTTCCAACACTTAGTCTCCACCTGTTTCTCTCCCAACTTCCCCTCCTCCTGATTCCCCTGATATCCATGACTCTATGGCATTACTCCGCACCACTCCAGTCCAATCCTACCTTCTCCCTCCACGAATTTGGAAACCTCTATTTGCCAGCGTTCTGTGTAAACCTTCCCTCACTCTACTACTAGAACAGATGCCCCTCTATGCAGATGATCCGATCATCAAGGGACTAGTTTCCCTCTATCACGCAGTCCACACCGCCCAAGTACTGCATTTCTACATAGCACCTAACGACCTACCCAAAGAGTATGGCTTACTGATCCAGGAAACACAGAACGACCTCACTGGTCGAATCCTAAAATTACTTCACACTGCCGACTTTCACAGCTTCGTTGCCCAGTTTTCCATCTTAGTTTTATATCTGGTCTTTCGTCCCATCTTTCTCTCCATGTATCCCAACGAGCGCGCAGCCTATTTAGCTAGCATTAGTCTCTCTCCCCGAGAAACTCCCTTACCTTCTCCCCCTCCATTGCCCCTGGCCCTACGCCTCTCTTCCCCCAACAGTCCTAAGATCCCTTTCCCGAAACTTACCCCAGTAGTCCATCCACTCGTTGTAGAAGACGATGTGGTCCCATTCATCCTAAATCCACCTGGGGGTCTTAGGCAAGTTGACCAACAAGCTCTCTCCTACAACAGTGCATACGTAATTCGTGTCAGAGGACTATCCATCCTTTCTGCTCCCACTCGTCTCCTTCATAATCCCTATGTCCAACCTCCTGCATCCCACTTCACTTGATGCTTCCGATGCAACCGCACTGGTCACTATTGAGATGAGTGTCCCCGATACCAATGCCCCCACTGTCACGTTTTCATTCCTGGTCACCCCCAACATCTTTGCCTCACCCTACAATGTTCTACTTGTCAACAATGGGGACATGGACCTACCCAATGCCCTCGAGATGTCTGCCTCCACTGTGATCAATTTGGTCATAGCGAACCGCAATGTCCATATCTCGATATGCCTATGGACTCCATGCCTGCCAAGGATTCACACTAAACTTACCATAGAGTGGTGGATGATTGCGCCAGGGACACAATTCTACAAAGCGGGTAATGTTACAATTCTTTCTCTATATCGTCATATTCTTCTTCTTGTTCAACACATTTCTTTCTTTAGCTCTCCAATGATTCTTACTGAGCGCGATGAGCATTCTCTCATTGTTTTAGGTCACTCTTCCCTTCTGTTGTATAATCATTAATGTCTACCTTTGCACAGGTACTCTCCTGTTTCACCTAGTGCCTGCTTTATCTTGCTATGTTCTTGATCTTGTTTCGGACAGCCTTTCTCTGCAGTTCGGCTCTCTCATGCCAACTTAGTGATCCATCATTCCACACTGTTCTACAGCTTTCCATTGCTGCGCATTTCGATTGTATAAATACATAGAGTCGACACTCGATGTACTCATGTCACACCTTGTGAACACCTTGAGAACTCTTTGACGACGTTGTTGTACCTCTTCATGAGCGTCCTCCGTCAAACGAGTAATATGCTTGACCTTCGTCCTTGCCTTGATACACTTCGTGTAACAACTACGAAGTCAACCATTTGCCATGCACTGACAACTTTGAATGAGTCATCATTTCTCTCATGCTCTGGTCAGATGCAACTCAACTCACAAACTTTGGTGACACATCCCTTTGGCCTGTATATCTATATTTTGGTAGCCAGTCCAAGTATCTCTGAGGCAAGCCGACTTCAGGAGCTTGCCATTATGTTGCATATATACCATCGGTGGGTGCTCATGTCACATTAATTTACAACGAATACTAATATCAGACATTATAGTTGCCCGATAATTTTCAGGATACCTACACTCAGGCACACCAGGGTGCTTCAACTGGAGAGATGTATACTCACTTCAAGTGTGAGTTGATGCAAGCAGTATGGTGGCTTCTCCTGGATGGAAAGTTTGTTGAGGCATATAAGACAGGTATAATTATCAAGTGTGTTGACCACATCACATGATGCTTCTTCCCACGCTTCTATAGCTACTCTGCTGATTACCCTGAGAAGTAATTATCCATGCTCTTCCAGTTTATATAGCTGATTTGAGGATAGAGTTTTGTTGTCATGTATTAGATTTCTAGGCAAGTGCTTATGCCCACAATGTTTTGTCAAGAAAGCAAATGTCGCCAGGTGATCCTGTTAGAACAATGCATAAAACACCTATGATTTTAAGCATAACATGATGCAAGCATGCTTAACTATCAATCTCAAACTGTGATGTATCAGTTCCAATGCATGAACAATGCATTAGACAGTTGTCACCAAACCTCACGATGCATAACAATGAACCCACTCAGTTCCTAATTAAGACTGAGCCCACCATCAGGGTGCGCTGACCATACTAATTTTGTTTGGGATGACCAGTGCCTATATTAGACGCCCATTGCCGGTGTTTGCCGGTTTAACCGCCATATGGCAAAAACATGGGCATCAACTGCAGACCTGCATACCACCACCATGCAGGGACAGCACAGAGGGTTTGGGGCAAGGGCAGCCCAACAGCTTGTTCACCACTACCACCACAACGCAGCTGGAGCACATGGTTGCCAGGTATTGGTGAGCACACCCACTCATTTCTACACTGACTGCACGCATTTTCTCACCAACCCCAGCCCTATACATCTGCACGCACGCCACCCACCCATCTCCTGCTTTAACCACCACGCAATGGCATGAAGGGCGAGAACTGTGCAACAACACACCACTACTCCACTGTGAGGACAACAAGGAAGCGAACAGGCATGCGACGACATGCCAATGGTGGTGGCACATGACCCCACCACCACTGTGATGAAAACAGTAGCAGCAAGGGTGATGAGCGATCATGCGCCCACCCCAGTTAGACAGCAACTGGGTGCAACGCACGCAGCACCACCCACAAGATGAGGACGAGGGTGGGCTATGCAGTGGTGTACCCACCTCCCACTGGGACAATGGATAGGGGCGGCAGCACACACACATGAACAGCGCACAGTACGCCCATTGTGGAATGACAAGGAGGGCATCCTCCTCCAACCAGGCTGACGAGCGGGCATATGGCACACCCCCATGCACACCCTTTGTGGACCCACGTGCAGGTGCATGCCCACCTGCGCCCACCCCTGCAAATACACATGCATACAGGTATGCTCCAGTACGACACGCAGAATACACAGGGCGTGCCGGCTACCACAGCACGATGGGGGGACACAGTGGTGGCGCAATGATGTGCATGCCCACCCACAGGGATAGCATGTACATCACACTAACCAGACGACGAAGAGAGGGAGGGAAGTGCAACAAGGGCGGGAGGGGTATAAAGGCGCGAGGATGACATGCCAACCCCCATTGCTACCGCAAGAGCAGCCATCTGCTATGTTGAGCCGATACCCCCTGTTACGTTTTCTCTCTTCTCTCTTTGTTCTTCGCCTCGATCTTTGCCTCGTTCGTGCACGGACACGTCTCTCGTCATCGTGATGACTCATTCCCTTCCACGTCGTTCTACGACCTTCCACTTCCTTTGTCATCACGCTTACTCCTTCACATAGCCTCGCCGATGCCATCGGCTCCGCTTACTCATTCGTGCTTACTCTCTTGCCTCGTTTCTTGCTTCGCCATTGTTCCTTGACATTCTACGACCTTCCACGGCTTAGTCATCGTAGGGTATATATACCATACTCGCCAGCCGTTGTACCTTAGCTTAGACCTCCTCGATTGTACCCACAATACACTCGGGTTCCCTCCTTGCTCCTCGTCCGAAGGTACCAGCCCTTCACCTCCTTGTCCACACCGAGCCTTCGTGCGTCGGTACCTTGTCCTTGGACTTCCCTTGGTTGCGCCTTGGGACTAGTCATCTGGGCCTCCGTGCGCCAGTACCTTGTCACCGTCGAGCCTTCGTGCGTCGACTCCTTGTCACCGTCAAGCCTTCGTGCGTCGACTCCTTGTCACCGTCGAGCCTCCGTGCGTCGACTCCTTGTGACCTTGCTTCCGTCGAGGCTACGCTCGTTCCTACCCGGACCAAGCGTAACAAGTCCGTGTCTGATCGTCTGTAAGCATCCTTGATTGACTTCGGAAGGTCTTCTCCGCTTGGTCCATGCGCAATCCCGGCAAACAGATTGTCTTGGAGCTCTTCCTCCGCGTTCAGGAATGCGCCTGGTATGTCCAGCATTTCGGCGACACTTTCGTGATCGGACTTGTCAGCAGATAGGACACCTTCTACCTCGGCTTCGTCGGCTGTGTCTTCTGGCCCCCCCCGTTTCCGTTGCTCCTCTTCGTCCAGAGTGCGCTGATAATCCCTGTTCCTATCGGCTGGTTTTCGTATGCGGTTTCCTCTGCGTGCTCCTGCTATTTTCTGTGCCGGAGGTGACGTCGGGGTTTTGGGGCGCGTTGGATCCGGTTCCAGAGTCAGACTTGGGACTTTCTTTGACGGTTTGTCGAGGTGGAGTTTGTTCAGTTTTTCTACCAAGTCCGTGACATCGTCTGTTTGGTCCGAGGGTGCTCCCACTGAGTCTGAGCGGGGCGTACTTTCCTCGTCCTCATCATCGTCTTGGGGGGTTGATCCGGAATGGCGGATGGTCCGGATGCCCTCCCACTGACCCTCGGATGCACAAGTCCAAGGGGCAGCTTCGGAGTCGGAGATTTTGCCGGACTCGTTGAAGGTGATGTGCCGGCTTGAAATTATGGTTCGTCGTTCCAGATCGAGGAGTTTGTACGACTGCTGTCCATGAGTATATCCGAGCATGATGCACTTTCGGCCGTGTGACCGGAACTTTCCGTCCCGCTGCTCCTTTGGAATAAGGGCATATGCGATGCATCCGAAAAGGCGGAATAGTGTGGGGTCGACTGGTCGTTGGAATAAGGCGTGGTACGGAGTGATTCTGTTTAGAGCGGAAGCTGGACTTCGGGCGGAGATATATGCGGCGGTTGTCATTGCATCAGTCCAAAAGGACTTTGGAAGTTTGGAATCCTCGAGCATGGAGTTCGCCAGGAGGGAGAGTGTCTGGTTCATGCGTTCTGCAAGTCCGTTTTGTTCGGGAGTGTATGGAGCGGATGTTTCAAGGATGGTGCCGTCACTCCGGAGTATGTTTCAGAACTCTTTGTTTGTGTACTCGCTCCCCCCGTCGCTCCGAATAAACTGGACATGCAGGTCGGAGAATGTTTCCGAACCGACTTCCGTGCGGAAGAATGACTGAGAGTCGGATTTCCAGCAGAGGTAGGTATCCCGGACTTCGCTTTTGTGTCGTAGGAAATAGATCCAAGGGAAACGGGTGAAGTCATCTACGATAAGGAGCCAGTATTTGTAACCCTCACGGGATGCCGGAGTTATCGGACCTCCGACGTCCGTGTGGATCATCTCTAGGGGTTTAGATGTCCACACCTCGCTTTTCGCCTTAAAGGGGAGTTTCCTCATTTTGCCCGTCGTGCAGGCTTCACAGAACTCCGGAGAACCCGTAAGTCCGTTGATTCCCTGGAGGAGCCCCTTTCGGACCATATCTTGGATCCTTGTGACTGCGATGTGTCCTAGGCGTCTGTGAAGTATATTTATGTCTACGGATACCAGGCTAGATTCAGGGGCATGGACCGGAGTGGTGTCCGCGTGGTATAGTCCGTTCCGGTGGAGTCCGACTAGGAAGGTTTTTCGGCCCTTTCGTACGGAGCACGAGTTCGATTCTCCAGGGAATGTTGTACAAAAACCCAGCTGTGACAGTCGCGGTACGGAGATCAGGGATAGAGTGAACTCCGGCACATGTAGGACTCCGCTGAGGGAAATCTCATAGCGTTTTCCGTGTGCTGAGGAGCGGAGGAGGACGGATCCGATGCCGATGGCGTGTACAGTGGAGTCATCTCCAAACTGGATTGAGCGGGGTGGAGAAAGGACGGAGTATGTCGAGAACCAGTTCCGATGCGGTACCATGTGTGATGTGGCTCCGGAGTCAATAATAATGACTGGGTGTGGCGATTTGTCGGAGTCGGACATCACGTAAGCCTGAATACGCTGGTATAGGGCTCGGTCTACGCGATCGTTAGATACATTTGTTCTATCCGGGGGGTCGGAGCCTGGACTAGATCCCTCCGCCGCATTCGCTTTGTCCTTTCCGTACTTTTCTTTCAACTCCTGCGACCAGTGCTTCCAGCTCCTGCACTCCTTCGTATTATGTCCGGTAGTTTTGTGGTGTTCGCAGTACCTCTCCTTGTCCCTCTTCCACTCATTTTTGGTGCTGGCGGAGTGCGCTGAGTCGGTTCTAGCAGAGAGCTTTAATCAGGCGTCCTCCGAAAGGATCCGGATTTCGATCGAGTCGAATGTCAGCTTGCTTTCGTCGATTGTGTTAATTACGGACGAGGCGAAGGTACTCCACTCCGGAGTTTTTGGAAGGGAGTGGAGTAAGATAAATGTGAGGATTTTGGAATCAAGGGAGTACTTCATGCCGGCCAGACGCGACTCTAGGGATCGGATAGAGGCAATGTGCTCGGACAAGTCGGAGTTTCCGTCCCACTGAGCGGAGAAGAGTTGGCAGTAGGAGTGATATGCGGAGGGAAGGTCGGACGTCTGGTAGAGTACAAGGAGGGCATCGAAGAGATCCTTAGCAGAGGTATGGTGCTCGGTCTTCAGGAGTATCGCGTCGGAGATGTGATCCTGTATGATACCGTGTGCTTTCTCATCGCGCTCTATCCATTTACGGCTATCGTCTGCGGAACTGAGAGCTGTGGAGATAGAACCGGAGGAACCGGAGGGTGCGGTGGACGCGCTGGTGCTCGAAGGTGCGGGTGGACATGTGTCCGTTCCTAGGACGACGCCGAGAACTTTTTCTCTCCGGAGTTTGGCGGTAATGCGTAGTTTCCATACTTGGAAATTTCTGGGTCCAAGCAGGATTGGGCATTCTGCCACAGATGACTGGGTATCGGAGGGCATCGGAGTTAGCCCGGAATGCGTCGGGGCAAAGGACGGAGGTTATGCTTCTGGAGCGGAGTTGTGCGAAGTGACAGATGGTTGCTAGTGTGCGCTAGCAGGGCTCATAACCTGTCGCAATCTAAATAGGGGCAGCAATGCCCAAACTCAGAATGTGCTGCAGAGAGAGCAAGACACAACTTAATTACCTAAATAGGGGCAGCAATGCCCAAACTAAGTTACATGAGTAAAGTGTCTA
>JBBPUD010000680.1:0-11196 GCA_038094475.1 Phylloporus aff. rhodophaeus
ACAAAAACACGCAATTTGACCCTAGGGTCAAATTGCGCGTTTTCTCTACCTTGTATTTATAATTGTTTTGCACAGTTCAACTATACAGTCAATTTGTGCACATATCTATATTTATACTTGCTTACAAATTACAAAAATGTGCAATTTGACCCTAGGGTTGAATTGCTCATTTTTGCTATTATATATTTATACTCTTTCTGTATGTCTTTTTAATCTATGTCCTTTTGATCAGGTTATTTTGCATAATTCAACCATAGGGTCAAATTGCACACTTTTCATAAATATCTACATCACTATTTTATATCACCTAGTCATGTAGATCACAATCTTTATCAAATAAGTATTCAATCACAATTAATTCTAACTTACACAATCTTTTAGAAACTTACTTAGATCCTATATTAACAAATAAACATCACTTTTGTCACTGATAATTACATTTTTATTTGTTTTAGAGTCTTTCTATGGTTGTATTGCCTACGTAATTTCCTTTTTGGGCAGCAAAACCCTGCCTGGACCCTAACTGTATTAGAAAAACACACTAACATGCTCTCTGACCAACTCGGTGATTTTATTGTTGGGTCTGAGTTGCTGGGTAATGATCAATTAGTAGTGTTCATGGAGGAGTTTGCTGGAGATGAATTTACCTGATTGCTGAGAAGGCAGTGGGCAGACCATCTTTCTGATTGCACCAAAACCCTGATCACTCACAACATCCCAGTTCGACTCCCCAATGGTACCTTAATCAATGACAATAAGGTCTCACTCATTAATTATGAGTACTGGATCATAGGCAATAGACGATGGTTACTCTCATGTAAAAAAACTGACAATGTGGGAGATTTGGCCATGCAATGATGCAGGAGCGCGATCAAAGCATCCCTCGAATGGGACGAATCGCCTGCCCAAGTGATGTACGCACAGGCTATGCGTGAACGCCTTGACTGGCAAGTACTCCAAGAGGAAGAATGCCATGAATGTCAACGAGCGGCCCAAGAGGAACAGGATTGTCTCGCCACTGCACGAGAGTTCTGGAGTGACCTCGAGAACCCCCGACTCATGATAGGCGAACGGCCAGGAAACAGAAGACTCGCGTAATTGATGGATTGCATTAGTTGATTTACCAGATATGGATGAATGGAATGCTTTAATTTTAATGGTGGGAATATTCCCAGGGGTAGTTACCCTGGTAGAGCGCCCAATACCATATTTAGATAGTTCCTAGTACCCACATCACATCGGAAATAACTAGATTCCCACATCATTACATATAGTCTTCTATTTTCATTTAACGGCTGATCATTACCTACAACCATGGGAATGATCCCATGGTTTACTTCTCATGAGAACGGGCTTACCCTGTTTCACACATATGACTCACACAATCATGAGAATGCCAACAAATAGTTGGTCTTGGCATTAGTCAGATCATTCTGTCAATGGGAAAGATACTTAGTAATTTGTACCTAGATCTTACAAATCATTTCCAGGCCTGGTAGATATAAACCCAGAGTCTAAACACTGATGAGGTATACTTCCAGCCGAAATCCCCCTTCCTGCAGTTACTGTAGAAGGGTATTTGTTCAGCTTTCGTATACCTCACATCGCAACACTTAGCATTTTAACACACACACCCCAATTTTTTCAGATCAACCTGGCATCCGATTAAAGCCCCCAAGGTAGAGGCAAACTTGTCTCCACCAATTGAAGAATTGTTTCTTATCTCTGATGAACTCATCTGGTTTGGAGATATATGACTTGGTGAGAGGAACGTCATCCTTCCCGCTAGGCTTTGTGACTCGTACAGGGTCGGCAATGTCGGGAACCATCAGGTCTTTGTTTTTTGGCTGTTCTGCCTGGCATTCACACATGGCAGCAGTGACTGCCCTGGTGATGATTGCCTGTAGGTCAGGCAGGGGATTGGAGTTGGAGGTAGAGGGTCTGGCCAGGGTGTCGTCGAAGAAGTCATCATTTGCCATCCTGATTGGTGGCTCAACAATGGAATCAGATGAGATGGATATGGTTGGGGAAGTTGGGGTGGAGTCAGAGATTAAAAGAGGAATGGTTTCTAGATAGTAGATCTTAATGAGATCCACTTTGACTTAAAGGTAGTCGCGATGTCCAAGTACCAATTACTACCCTGCATAGCAGGCGTTCTGTTGGCTCTAGACCAAATGCAGGATGGGGAGAGTTAAGCTTCTAGGCCTCGTCAGATAAGTTCTCAATGGATATAAGCCTCAAAAGACTCGGAGTGGGAAGGTATGCTGTAAAAGGAATCTGATGACACAAGCGTCAGGTCAGATGATAGAAGTTGGTATAGAACCAGATACGTCTGGCTATGACAGCTTGATAATCCAAGCTAGATACGTGATGATCACTGTGATCACGCAAACAGCAATGGTTATTGGATCCCATTTATGCTATGGCCTCACGCTTCACAGATACGCCCTTGGTGCACTATGGGGAGAGCAACATTATCCTTATTTAGACGGTGGACGACTGTATGGACAGCGCAAAAGCTGCTCAGTAGCGTGGAACGGGTGCTAGTCCTGGACGTGTCAAGTAATGTCGACCGTCACTTTTTAATCCTGGAGGCCAAGTGTACAGTGAGTGCAGCGAAGTGCAAGTGACTCAAAGGCAAGTGATAAAATGTGTTTTAATGAAGAGGAGGTTAATGCAACGGGCACAAAATGTGAGTGTTGCATAGTGAGTTTAGAATAATGTCAGGAACCCTCAAGCTCACACTCAAAATGAGAGGAGATGAAGTGAATGAGAATTCCAAACTAGAGAAATGATACAGGAAGTGCTATTTATTATATACCTTTTTGAAGCTGTGTTACACGTCGTATCAATGCATCTTACATGTGTCTGTACGTTCCGACTGATCCAATACTAAATATAGAAAAAGTCCTGATAGCGGGTGAATTGCATTACTACAGGATAGGATAAGATTGTAGCTAGAGATCTCTAAAAAAAAGATATACTGATTACTTGCTGTCAAAAGCAAAAGGTCTCTTGGGGTCATCACGGTACAATGGCATGGCAGATATGTGGTCAGCGTGTGGGGCATGCAGCTGTGTCCCCAGCGCCCTCATTGCCACTGCCATGGTGCAGTGGTGGTGAGCCGTTGTTATGTGGGGGGTGGGGGTGTCATTGTGCTTCTTACACTCTCATTGCTATCATAGTATGGTGGTGGTGAGTTGCCACTGCTGCTCCCCCACTTGCATTATAGAGCCCACCCATGCTGATATGCCTCCTCACTTGAGGAATCCACTCATTTGTCTGACACAGGCTTGCTGAGCCATCCCTCCAACTTAGCCCACCCAATGTACCCCTCCCACTCCTTCTCCATCAACACAGGTGGTGTCGGTGAAAGTGTTGGCTGCAATGACACCCAGATGCTCTTTCTTCAAACAAGTAGCTTCTTTGTCAACCCCCCTTGATGGCCAGCAGATCCACAGCAGGTAGTGGGGAAACTGTCAACATCAGCTAAGACTGCACCTTGTCCTCCTCACCAAGACCCTCCACCAGTGTGCATCTTTTCACGTTCCTTGGTTTTTCTGGGGTTGGTCAGGTAGCTGGTCAAGCTGTGTTCAGGCAATGAGTCCAAGCAACGAGAGGTCAGTGCTGTCTTTTCCAGAATCACGTGTAGACTTGCGAGGTGGGTGGACTACAACACAAACGACTGCAAAGTCATGTCACAAGTTTGATGAGAAACTTTTGGGAGAGAGCATTGCCATTTTGCACCGTGTAGTCACATTGCAGGTTAATGCATGGACCTGCCAAGGAGTTATCAGATATCATGTATGTCTCACTCTTGCCACTTGTTTGGGCCCTCTTTGATGTGTTGATAGGGAGAGCACGATGGACATCCAGTACAAAGGCCACAAGAGTAAAATCATCAATATTGTTTGAGCCCTGCTTGCTGGCAGTGATGTGACAGTCAGGAAAGTGGCTGTGAAAACATTTGATACATGTCAAGAATATAAGAGGCACTGTTGTTTCCATCAAGCTGACAGCTCGTTGATGTCCAAATTATGTGGCAGACTTGCACACTATGTAGAACTACTGAGTGCATTGTTGACGTCAGACACTGCGTCACCCATACAGGGAGGTAGGATGCTACATATGGTAAACCCATCAAGAGATGTGGATACTTCCCAGTGTTCAACACCAGGGAGTAGGACATCATCGTGGTCATAGGACAAGTGAACTTGGTACCAATTTGGTACATAATCACACAGCCACTCCACCCACCCTTATGGCTGTGTGATTATGTACCAAATTGGTACCAAGTTCACTTGTCCTGTGACCATGATATTGTCCTACTCCCTGGTGTTGAACACTGGAGAGTATCACCTTCTTGATGCCCATGGTTTACTGTGGGCACCATGTCTCTCTGCCTGTGGTTTACCATGTGCAGCATTCAAGTTGACACTTGCATCTGGGCCAGTGACCACCACCACCATTGCCATACTCCCCAGTGTTGAACACTGATGCACAGTGTCACTTGCATTCAATCAGAGACTATCTCCATCTTGATGCTAGTGGTTACTGCATGCACTGTTTTTCTACTGCCTTGGGGAGTGTCCTCAACTGCTCCTTGCAGCAACCATCTCTCTCTTTTTTCACTGCTTGTGGTTTACCATGAGCAGCATGACCTGCTACTTCCCCAGTGTTGAACATCAGGGAGCATTCCCTTAACTGGTACCTGTGGCCACCATCCCTCCCGCTCTCGGGAGTATCCCACCTTACTACAGTTAGCATTACCTTATAGTTCCTCACCTCTTAGTGTCCAATGCCAGGGAGTATCATCATCTTGATTATGGCTTGGCCATCTGTTTTTTCTAAATGCAACCAACTGCTTTATTTGTATATTGTATGAATATTTTACACAAGTTTGTCACATAACTACTATTCTGTTGTGTTGTGCTTTAATACATTAATGACCAGATCCTCTTTGAATGGAAAGAAGGTGTAGAACAGGTTCAAGAGCTCCTTATTGTTCAGAGAGGCCAAGAAGGTAGATGTATGCAACCAGAGTGTCTGGACCTGTGGGAATACTTGCATCCATGGCATGCAGTATGCCTATAAACATTTCAGCTTATACTCCAACTGGGTGAGTATTCATCACCCACAATCATATTGGACCTCCTCAGTACTAAAAAAAGGTTGATAGCTAAGCTCACAGCAGAAGACTTCCATCCGTCCTCCATTGCTGTGAATATCAACCAGTCATGGTCTCCATCATTGTCGACCACCACTTGCAGTTCCTCTGTTTCCACAAACTCTGTGCAATCCATGAGCTCCAGAAAGAGAAAATGATAGTCATTCAAAGTGTGGAGTTGAACACTAAGGCTTCACTGTGGTTGCAATACCTTGACAAGATGGCATAACTTCTTTATTATGTCAGCTGGGCCTGCAAGTTCTGTGAGGGAATACAGCAAAGTGCAGAGTAGGGATCAGCATGGGTATGTGTGCATGTGGGTACTGGTATGTGTCAAAGTGTAACTCCAGACTCCAGACTCCAACTTCAGAGCAAGTCCAGAGCTTTTTCACACTTTCAGTCTACTATTCCCTTTCGGACTTACTGGATCTCTCTTTGGTCTAGTAATGCCTCATGCATGCAGCGTTGTGGCATCCCTACCTGCTCTGAACTCATGTTACTATGCCCTTTGTACTTTCCTAATGTGGTACACCTACTTTCACCTATTCCGCTCTGGAGTATTCTGGAGTTATGTGCACACATGTCTTCGACCTACTTAATCCTTCAGAATTCCCTTTGCTCACCTCAGTTGTGTTCTCACCCTTGGTGGCACAGTCTGAGTTGGGCATTTGCTGCCCCTATTTAGACTTTTGACAATACGGGTACAGTGTTGGCATACCCATATCCTACCCATACCCATGTGGTGGGTTGACGTACCAAATAGGCCACTACCACAACACAACAACAACAACAACAGCAGCGCAACAGCACCCCAGCCACAACAGTGCTGACGGGACAAGGAAGCTCATGAAGAGGCATACAACAGGTGCACAACAGCACACCACCACACAACAGCGACAAGAATGGTAAGGCCGACAATGGTGCATATCATCACCACCGTTGAATGATGACGAGGTGGGCGAGGGCTGTGCAATGGCGCACCACCACATGATGATAATGAGAACAGTGAGGCAAACAGTGGTGCATACTGCCACCACCATTGAATGACAACGAGGCGGGTGAGGGCTGCACAACGGTGCATCACCACCATACAACAGCAATGAAAACAATGAGGCTGACAGCAGTGCATATCACCACCACTGCTGAATGACAATGAGGCAGGTGAGGGCTGCGCAACAGTGCACCACCACCACACAACAACAATGGAAATGGCAAGGCCTACAGCGGTACATACCACCACTACCACTGCCAAATGACAACTAGGCAGGTGAGGGCTGCGCAATGGCATGCGAAGCGACTCCTGATCCAATTTATTGGCAACCAGATCAAGCAATTCGGTTGCCAAGTGCAAGAGGAAGCATGCCTTGGTGGCCAACATGAGCATGGTTTCATGCCTGTGAAGACTCTATGCAAGCATTAGTATACACTTTGTAAGTGTTGGTTGTGTCTCACTTGTGAATTTCCTTATTCCAACTCAATTGTTTTATTAGGGAAATGTAAAGGCTTATTGGTCCCATCCTCTATTCTGTGTTTTCCAGGCAAGATTGGTTTGTTCTGACTGAGTGTGAGAGCAAAGTTCACTCTTGGAAAGTTGCCTCACTTAAGTGCTATCTTTTTGGAAGGCCGTAAGCATGAAGTGCTGATGTCCTCCTTGCCTTTGTGCTTTTTTGGCTGGGTAGAAACTCCCTGATGTTCAACACTGGGGAGTGAGTAGGGTGAAGGTATTGATGGGTACTGGGTTTGGGCATAAGAGTTGACTCTGCAGAACAATGTTTGAGACTCATCCCAAATAAAGCATCAATGGCAGGTAGACAACCAAGATTATTTCCCATTGATGATTATGCTGTTTTGCTGAATGGCAATTGTTTTTCTGTGAGCTAGAGTAGAGCTTTAAGTAGATCCTGTGTTAATTGTACTCGCCTTGCAACAATACGGATCATTCCCATCACCATGGTCTCTGTTACAATTCGTCTATCAGGACATGCGAGAGACATGGGTCGGCGGTTTATTCTTTTCTTTATCATTCGCTGCCATGTTGCTCTATTGGTGTTTCACTTGATCGGACTACTGTTTACTTGAACAGTTGTTTCGTTGACAGTCATCAGACGGCTGTGTTTCTCTTGTTCTTGTTCTGGTTTCTATTCCTTGATCTATTCTTGACGACCAATCACATAATTCCCCATACATCACACCATTTCCTTTCCTAGCGTTGCTGCACATTCCATCTAGTATATAAACTGTCGTCTTGAATACCTGTACTCTAAGCTAGATCTTACCTTTACATCAATCGACTCTCTTGACTCTGAACTCTTGGGCTACTAGCTTTGCCCATCAATTCTGCCTTGTTCATACATCGCAGCGACTAAGTCTTAGGACTTTACCGAATCCCCAACCAAGCTATCAAAGGTCTACATTAAGGCCCTACCCGGGACTAAGCGTAACAGTCTCTATGGATATTGCGGCAGGTGCACCATCATTTTGGTTATTCAGTCAATTGTGATGGCAGTGGCTGTGTGATTATGTATCAAATCGGTACCAAGTTTGCTTGTCCTGCAACCATGACATTGTCCTACTCACTGGGGAGTATCCCCTTCTCTTGATCCCCATGGTTTACTATGGGCACCATGTCTCTCACTGCATGCGGTTTACCATGCGCAGCATTCAAGTTGACACTTGCATCTAGGCCAGCAACCACCACCACCATCGCCA
Organism: Phylloporus aff. rhodophaeus; assembly: GCA_038094475.1. Classification (NCBI taxonomy): domain Eukaryota; kingdom Fungi; phylum Basidiomycota; class Agaricomycetes; order Boletales; family Boletaceae; genus Phylloporus; species Phylloporus aff. rhodophaeus. Next base: position 7,877 of record JBBPUD010000680.1, read on the forward strand.
TACTCCCTGGTGTTGAACACTAGGGAGTATCTCCTTCTCGATGCCCACAGTAAACTGTGGGCACCATGTCTCTCTGCCTGTGGTTTACCATGTGCAGCATTCAAGTTAAGTTAACACTCATGTCTGGGCTGGCAACCAACACCACCATCGCCATACTCCCTGGTGTTGAACACTGGGAAGTATCCTCTTCTCTCAATGCCCACAGTTTACTGTGTGCACCATGTCTCTTGTGTTTAATTGGAGACCATCTCCATCTTAATGCTAGTGGTTACTGCACACATCATTTCCCTACTGTCTCCCTGGTGTTGAACATCAGGGAGTGTCCTCAACTGCTTCCTGCAGCAACTATCTCTCTCTTTCCTCACCACTTGTGGTTGCAGGCACCATATCTCTTGCTGCATGTGGTTTACCATGCACAGTGTCCTACCTTCTTGGTGTTGAACACCAAGGAGTATCCCCTTAACTGCCACCCATGGCTGGCATCATCCCTTCCTCCCTCGTTCCTTGTGGCCAATGCTGATAGTATATTCCCATTTGCTATGATTCCCTTATATGGTAACAAGGAGAGATGATAAGGAGATGCCTTCATGTAAAATCCTTGTATATCTACACGTAAGTTTCAGTATTTATAAGACACTGAATTATCCTAACTGCAGCCCTTCATCTGTGAATTACTTCTCCTTACCAAGCATATTAGACATGCCTGCTCATGATGCTACATTTTTGTGCCATTGTTTCTGCTGCATAGATGTGGATGAGAACAGCATCTCACGCAATTCCTCTGGAAAGCTTATTCCCTTGTACCATAAAGTTTCACATTTATGGCATGTAGAATTCAAGACTGGTGCATCATCTGGGGAGCAGGACAATGCTGTTAGGTCCTTGGCAGGGAACAAGGCAAGGCAAACGGGATCAAATGATAAAATTGATTCTCTAGGCGCTCATTTATTTGCCCTGACACTCACTAATGATGGACTGGATCTCAACCTCCAAGTGCACAAGCTTTGAACATCCTGGGAAGACTTCTAGCTCAATGTGAATGCATGGATATCTTCCAATGTCACTGTCACATTGTTGGAAGATTTCTCTACCAGTTTTATTCACCTTGCACTCAATGAGGGTGTTCATAAGGCATTTATCTCTGGTCCACCTACTTAAACTGGCGTATCCTCAAATCTGGTCACTTGTTCTCATGTTCCCACACCTGGTATTCCCCAGTCCAGTTCCCAAAGCTCCAAATCAGTAACTGCCTCACATCGTCCTACCATAAAACAAGAGAAAGATTGATGCACCATTAAGGTGCATTCTATCCTGACCAATATTGAGTTACACATCAAAAAGCTGTCCACACGGATCACCTTGTCCACTCCTGTTACACTGAAGGATGTCAAGGCTGACATCTTGGATCTGAGAGAAGCTCTGGGGAAAATTACTTGATGTGTACCCTTGGTTACCGAACATAGAAATGAACTACTTGCTCACACTGTCCAACTTCTTGCTGATATTGTGGTATGCGAACGGGTTGTTGACAGCAAAGTTATTATACCTAACTCTCACAATTGTGGTATATTTGTGCCTTCTTCCTATGGGATGTGAAACTTAAAAATTCATTTAAACCATCACTACCAGGTACCTGTTGATTGATGTGACAAACTTGCCCTAGTCACCATTTTTATTGTGGTCCTTTGCAGTGTGATCCTTGCTATTAGCAGACAGGCAGGGGATCTAATTATGGGCCTCCTGTCATTGGTGCTGAGACTTGCATTGAACCCTGTCTGTGCAACAAACCTGTCCCCCCTGCAGGAGCACAACTTAAATTAGATACCTACAATGATAATAGTGCACTGACATCTCTGATCACATTTCCTCCATTTACACTTTGGAGTCATGCCTCACTGGAATGAAGTTTCTAGTTGATGAAAAAATCATTGCATTCATTCTCCTAAACTCCCTTCCGAAAACCCCAGAATGGAATGCGTTCACTTTATCAGTCATAAATACAGTTGAGGAAGCAAAACTCACCTTTGATGCAGTGAAAACTTGCATTCTATCAGAAGAGGCTTGGCTAAAACTTCCAGCAACTTCTGACTTGGTGCTTACTGCCAGGTCTGAGCAAAAGAGGAAACCAAAGGGAGACAAGTGGTGTGAATATCATTACACTGTGGGCTATAACACACAGGACTGCAGAAGTTATCAATTCTGGCCAGCAAAGTTGAAACAGAAGTATAAAAGGAAAAAGGAAAATGCTGCAGAGGACTCGCCAAGTCTAAGGCTGGAACCACCGGATTGGACAAACGTAATTACCGAGCATTTAGACCATGCCCTATATTATTACATTCAGGCCTATGTGTTGTCTGATCATAAGTCCTCATCCAAACCCATAATCATCATCGACTCCGGAGCAACTTCACATATGGTACCACACTGCAGGTGGTTCCATTCATACTCCTCCCTATCATCACCACACTCAGTACAGTTTGGCGACAACTCAACAGTCCAAGCTATCAGAATTGGGACTATCATCTTACACTTGGTAGTCAAAGGCAAACGATTTGAGGTATCTCTTAGTGAAGTTCTACATATTCCAAAATTCACTCTATCGCTCATATCAGTTCCAAAACTGGCAAAGGCAGGACTCTCCACTTCCTTTCTGGCAAACTCCACCTCTTGTTTTATACGAAAAGGCAAACACACTGTTATCACAGGATCACATGTGGATGGACTATACCATGCTACTGCCACACCATACACTGTTCCAGAATCTAGTTTGGCATCTGTGGACATAAACCTCTTGCATAGATGCCTGGAACATATTTCCATGGCCTGAATACAAACCATGGTTCAAAAAGGGCAGCTCCGTGGTATTGATGAAATCACCAGAAACCCGGATTTCTGTGAATTGTGTACCATTGGAAAGATGAAGAAATTGCCATTCAAGTCCAAGAATAAACCACAAACAATGAAACCCTTGCAAATGGTACACACAGATGTCGGGGGCTCAATTTCTCCCCAATCCCAAGAAGGATACCAATATTGGCTACTCATAGTTGATGACTTTTTACACTTCCCTTGGATTTACTTCCTTAAGCGGAAGAGTGACGTCCAAGACACATACAAGCAGTGGAAACTGGATGTAAAGGCTTTCTTTTACACAGAAGTGGAAAGTGAACAACTTTCACCCTTACATGTTGAGTTCCTAAGAAGTGATGGAGGAAGTGAATACACAAATACAGAGTTTCAAAACATGCTCCGGAAGGATGGAACCATTTTGGAAACCTTTGCCCCATACACTCCAGAACAAAATGGTCTTGCAGAATGCA
>JBBPUD010000681.1:0-11932 GCA_038094475.1 Phylloporus aff. rhodophaeus
ACAGACACTATACTTACTTTACTTAGTTGGGCATTTGCTGCCCCTATTTAGGTAAATACAGTTGTGTTCTCACCCTTGGTGGCACAGTCTGAGTTGGGCATTTGCTGCCCCTATTTAGACTTTGACAACTCAGACAACTCCTGGATAGTAGCAAAGTCAAACGCCCGGTTGAAGAACTCACCAAATAAGCAAAAAGTGAGAATGATTCATGTGCCATTATCAAGATCATAGGCTATCTCCGAGAAGTGGAGTTTACCTATTCATGACCAATTTCCCCGACTCACATCGAATCTGCGTCCTGGTGAGAGTTCTGTGTTCTTCACCCTCGTTCCTTTGTTCAGATCTGGGACGGAATCAGGCGACAATCAAAGACCACGTGATTGTCATGTGACTGGCTATATAGATCGCGACGTCGAAACACACACACCCTAACTCGGTCATCCTTTCATCACTCGCATCCCCATACAAATACCGTGCAAGCAGAAACCACATGGAGAGGACCTTGGAACCCCGGGTCATGGAACTTGATTGCATGGGGTGAAAACGAGGCTAGTACTGTGTGTTGTTCCAAACGTACTCCTCGACTGAAAGTACTGGGACACCGGCAGGTATTTAACGGGCCATCGTTGGCAGGTTCATAATACATACCAACCATGTCCCAGCACCCAATGAAAACGTATCTTGTTGTACGCCCTCATGATATCTTGTTATCCCAGTCTCAGTACCATCCAACTCTAGGACAGGAGTATTTCCCTCCCCTGCCCGGTTACGAGCATGTCGTGACCCATCTAAAGGGGTAAATCAGCCTGCGATCACAGGGCTCCTACCCAGGTAATGATCCGCAGAGCGCGCACGGTGATGGCTCATCCTCGTCGGCCAAGGACGCCAACCACCTGTCGTATAACGCATTTCTGGTCATGCGTCTAATCTCCAACGGCAATGGGTTGAGCAAGGGCTTCCTAGAGTTGCCCCAGCCGTGCCAGCTCAATCAACCCCTTTGTAACACATGATATCACCAAAGAGGACTGGACGCGGTGTGTCCATGTGTATCCCGAGGTTCCTAGATTTTTTGGCCAGTGTCAACAGGGTGGGGTTGCTCTCTGCGGCAGCGTATTAAATCTGATATCATTCCTAGGTTTGGAGGCATGCATATGATCTGTGCGCCCGCTTGTTTGAACATGCTGAGGCTCCGTACGAGCTGATAATCACATCGAATTGAGTTTTGTAGTACTTAGTACTAGTAGTAGTAGACATGTTTTGAATCATTTGCATCATGGCACGTCTTCGAAGGGACACCATCCTCCCCGCCGCCGTCGCTCCTCCCCTCCGCATATTCGCGACTGGCGCGCTCTTCCTCACTCACACCCTCGTCCTAACCACCCACCCCCTCCCTGCATCCTCATCGCGTGCCCAGTCCGTCTACACCTCGCGCGGTGGTGCCGCAGCACATGTCCTCGCACTCCTCGCTCAGCTCGCAGCGACCGTCCCCGGCATGGGCGTCGTCGAGCCCATGCTGATTGCTTCCATAGGCGGTAACCCAGACGCTGTCCGTCTTCGCGACTCGCTCGAAGCTGTCGGTGTACGCACAAAATACTGCAAAATGTGGCCCTACCTAGGCGTGCCCTCTGCCTGGGTCATCCACGCCCGCGACACCGACACCCGCACTGTTATCAACCACAACCCGCTTCCAGAGGTCTCGCATGAGGATTTCATTGCCCTCCTCGGTCCCGTCCTTGCACCCGAAAACTATGTCAATATCCCACCACCGTCGAATACCCCGCCTAATCCTAGAGAACAGCAGCCGTCTCCCACATCCATCTTCCCAAACACGCTTGCGCCACCATCTGCACCACGTCCATCCATGTCTACGCGTCCTGGTACCGCGTCCACCTATACATCACCGCCTTCGCCGCACGCGCATGCGGTCCCTAGCCCCAACGCAAATTCGCCTGCACCGTTCGACTGGCTCCACCTCGAAGGTCGCAGTGTGCGCACAACCGTTTCCAACCTCGTCGGGGTCGACGGTCTCGCGCGCGAACGCAAATGGCGCTCTCACTGCGTCATCTCAGTTGACCTCGGTCGGCGGGCCCGCGACAGCGTCGAACTGGTCCGTTTTCTCCGCCTCGTCTTGGACAACTGACTGACCCGCGCACAGCTCATCCCACATGCCGATGTCATCTTCCTCACCACGACTACCTTTGTCTACCCCTCTAGTGCGCAACCTGCAATTGCATCTGGCATCGTGCCGACCCCACGCGCGATTCTACTCTCGCTCGCGCGCCACGCAGCCCCGCATGCGCTGCTCGTGCTCAACGCGGGGCGCGACGGCGCGGCACTCCTCAGCCTTCCTACGAGCGAGTACCTTCAGAGCTCAGGCTGGACACAGCTCGCCATGGGGCGCCCTGACCTGCTGCATCCCCCTGGGCACGGCCACAGCTCGTCGAACACGACCAATGGCACCCGCCCCGCGTGGGATGGCGTCGAGAGCGTGCGGTCTGCGTCGGATTTCTGGGCAGGGGCGGATGGGTCGTTTGCGTCGCAGGACAGCCCTTATGCACAGCGCGAGGACCGTGCGCCGCGCCCGAGCGGGGAATCATTTCACCCGATGGACGATGACGAGGAGGATGACGAGCATGGGGGGAGGGAGACACCGCAGCCAGAGCGGAGGGAGGAGGGTGAACTGGACGAGGAGGGAGCGCATGCGGCATTTGTGGCGGGGATGATTTGGGCACTGAGTCGGCGCGTGCTGCCTGGTCCGCCGTACGTGCCTGGTCTTGGATCCGAGGAGACCAAGGGCAAGGACGGGCAGGCAGACGTTGGGCTTAGGTGGCGATTGGATGAGTGTTTGAGGTGCGTCGTTTGTAGGTGTTGCGGGACGCTGAATTAAAGAGTGTATAGGTTTGCAACCGAGCTTGCATGTCGGAAGGCGCACATCCGGGCTGATGACATTGGCGTGGCCAGCGTTGCGTCATCGGGACAGGTCAAGGAACGCAACGAGTGGGATGGACTCGGCGAAGCGATGCGGATGGCTGGGTGGTTTGATTGAGTCAAAAGGCGCGCATGTACGCCATCATGATCCTCTCTTCCTTTGATCCCGTGATACCCTGATGCTTGTATACCATTTGTCACGGAAGTCATCCCATACACACTCACGATATATCCACGAATCAATACTTGCTCATATAGGATTCACACCCCATCTCATAGGATAATATACAAGATTCACGTACACCATACGCATCTTGCTGGCTTGACCTTTCAATGCACCTGGACCGACGCGGTACCGCTCAAGAATGCAGGGGCCGTATTTCTAGTGGAGAGAACAAAGTCGAGATTTAGCAACTGATCGGGGTGATAATATGACGTCCTTTGAATGACAAGATTCTGGGCAAGCGGTGTTAAAAAGCGATTCTGGAGGAGACTTGCTCATCGAGGTGCGCCGTTGCTTCCCAACAAATATCCGAGGATGGATAGGTTTCACCACAACTCTCAGAGTCTCGATCTGGTCGTCCGGGATGGGATGCACTGCTTCTATTCTTCAGTATGTCGTGTGCATGTCCCCGCGCATGAATATTATCTTGGCTATTCGGTACGAAGATTCATTGATATGCTGTCGCTCCCTATTACATCTAGAGATCTGGCTGTCCACCTCCGTGCCAGGTTCATTATGTCTGCTATGTCCGAATCTATTGTTCTGCAGGCTGGTCTGCTGAGGGCTCCTGCTTAATGAGCACAAAAGGTTGTCACTGTCGGGACCATAGCCTAGCGATGATGACCACGTCCATTCCATCGACACCGGTCACGATTCATGTCTTCCAAGTCAGACTCTTAGCTTTGGGGATGACCTTTAGGGACGATAAGCGTGGGAACCCTGTACATGACGACAACATGTGGTCCGACAAAGTACAGCACCAGTTCCAAACCGCGTTGAACACTGGCAATGCTGGACTTGAGAATGTCTTGCATGGCCCGTATAACAAACTTCTTCATACGCTGTTTCCCGTTGACACCGATTTCACTGTCGTTCCCAACTTCCAGCTATTCAGTTCCACCGACTTCCTTGTCACCTTTGAGATCTATTTGGAGGATCAGCCCGTCTTTGTTCTCCAGCTGAAGCGAGGACAGGACATTCAAATCAGGTCTAAACGGAGAGTGGCGGATGAGCAGCTGCGTCAACGCCTCGGTGATCTCTCTGGTGAGTGGTAGACATGCCGCCCTTCTTCTATATCTCACAACGGATCAACTTGCTTGTACTAGAGAGCTGTCCGTTGCCCGTCTTGCATGGCGTCAGCGCGTTTGGTACCCAGCTCTGCTTCTATACCCTGACGAACAACACTGGCAAGATAATACCACCGGGTGTCCCCGCCTTGGGCACCTACGCTGTGGATACGGCACCAATCGAACGTTGGAGCCACGATATTCTCACGAATGAAGGAGAAGCTGCTTTTCGACAGGTCGTGCAAAGGGTTATTGACGACTGTGCGCAACTGAGTTTGGGAGACAAGGCGTATCGAACATGATTTCTTGCTTCCGGTATTGCGGAAGTAGCGTGGGTGCGATTGTTTCGTCACTTGGGTGTCTTAGTCCCCGGGGAATGCAGAATCGTTGAAAAGGCGAGCCTGTTGTATCCGTAACCCCAGTCTTTTCCTCAGTCGAATTACAGGGCTTTAACCCATCCTCTTTTATTGAGAGGCTCTTCTATTTCCCAAGTGTGCGGCTAGCATCTTTGAACTGTCTAGATGATGAACGGCAATCCTAACGGTATTCCTCACTAACATGTCCCAGATGTCGTGGATGCGGAGATGGAGGTGCAGAGTTCTGGCCGGGTCTGCTGGAAATCAAACACGTCTAAAGAGGGGCGAAAATGGAGGTCTGACACGATTTATTTCCTATCCTTTTGTGTACCCTTGAAGCCTGGAAACATGGATCATCGCCAGCGCACGTCTCTCTATGCAAAAGACTACGGTTGCATGCTTGGCCAATCATCTCTCCGGACACGTATCGTGCATACAAGCCGCTTTGCGAGTGCGTTATACCCAGATCTAGGCGCTGGCTCTTCTTGAACTGAAGGGATGGCTGACGCTAATGATGCCAACCTCAAGGGGTTGAGGTTACCCACCCTGCGAAGGTGGACCTCATCGTCACGACTCTCTTTTTCTATAGCCTGACCACTAAACCACGCGTATAGCACCGTGTTCGTGATACGCACATGACTACTCGCTCGTATACGATTCACAATCCAACTCCATAGTATACAGGATATACTGTCAACCAACTGTTTGCCTCTGCCAATACTCCCCATTCTTTTAGATACGCGCGCCGTACACGTCTTTGGGTTCGACTCCGGCCTGGCCCTTGCGTGCATTTGCTTGTGCCCATCTGAAGAGACATCAGCATATACGAATACAAAAACGAGAGCAAGATCATACTTTTTGATGCGGATGCTCTCGATCTGGATGAACCCAGTCGTATCAGTGGGCTCGAAACCACCGAGTTCATCCATGGACGACTGTTGCTCGTCGTACAGACCCTGTCGTTGTTCCCCATGTCAAACCAAGCCGCAAACGCGACCAAAGAGTGGTGTCTCACCTCATCCGAGTAGCGACCCTCGACGATCACGTTGCCCTTGAGCAACTTGAGACGGACGACTCCGTTCACGGTGCGCTGGCTCGCCGGAATCGCACTCGTCAAAAACTCGCGCTCGGGTGTGAAAAAGTGGCCGTTGTAGAGGATGCGACTAAGCGCGACAGTAAGGAACTGATCGCGGAGCGCGCGGACGTTGCGGTCGAGGGTGAGCCCCTCAAGGTCGACGTGTGCCGCACGGAGGATGGTCGCACCGGGAGACTCATAGCATCCACGGGATTTGACGCCGATGAAGCGGTTCTCGACGATGTCGATCCGGCCGATGCCGTGCTTGCGTGCGAGAGCGTTGAGCTCCAGGAAGATCTCGACCGGATCTGTGTGTGTCTTGTCGGCCGCGGTGACCTTGATGGGGAGACCGGCCTTGAACTCAATAGTGATGTGATCGGCTTTAGATGGGGCATTCTCGATGGACTTGGTGAGCTTCCACATGTCTACGGGTGGTGTCGTGTTGGGGTCTTCGAGAATCCCTGCTTCGTAGGAGATGTGAAAGAGGTTTTCGTCTGTGGACCAGGGCTTGGCAGTGGTTTGCTGCACGGGGATATGTTTTTCAGCTGCGTACGCAAGGAGTGCTTGACGACCCGCGAATCGGTTGTAAAACTCTGACAATGAATAGGTCAAGACGCGTATTGAAGTAAGGCAAGGGACATACCGGGGAGACGCCATGGGGCGATGACCTTGATGTCTGGTTTGAGACCGTAGAACGCGAGCTCGAAACGAACCTGGTCGTTTCCTTTACCAGTGCAACCGTGTGCGACATAGCTACAGGACAGACAGTTGGGGAAGCGAATAACGGTGAGGAGTCGTTGCTTACTCGCATCCTTCGCGCTCTGCCGCAGCAATCATGCCACGAGCGATGACTGGTCGGGCAAGGGAAGTGCCTAGCAAGTATACGTTCTATAATTGTATAAAAATCAGAGCGCGATGGTATAGAATGACGCGAACCTCGTAGATGCAGTTGGCTTGGACGGCAGGGTAAATCAGTTCGGTAATAAACTCGCGTCTCAAGTCCTTATTTGATCGATCAAAACATGGCACGATTCAAGGAACTAACAAAGTACCTCTTTGAAAAATTTCGCGGCCCCAGAGCTTAATGCCTTGACCTCGGCAGCTTCAAAGTCCTATGTGACTTGTGAGTAGCGAAGGGGATCAGATGTGGATGTCCACATGCCTCTTCTTGACCGACATCAGCGATGAAGGCGTATACTTCATAACCCTGCTCGACGAGCCATGCGAGGATGCAAGAGGTGTCTGGCGATCCGCTGATAAGATTCGGGTAATCGATCGCGAGACAGTAAACGTACCGAGACCACCAGAGTATGCTAGCAAGATGCGACCAGATTTTGCAGGGGTCATCTTCCTAAGAGAGGGGATGAGAGAAAAAGGTCGATTAGATATGGACGGGAGTCAAATCGGCAGCTGATCGGAGTCGATTAACGTCTCCATGAGAACATCCTGAGGATGAAGTACTACCAAAAATTAATTATAATTATTGAAAATGTCGCTGTTTCTGAACGATTAAACCAGATGAACTTAACTGGCGGTGACTTCCAACAGTATCATTGTTTGCCAACAGCTTCAGAAACAAACAACCGCCTCGTCGAGAAACGGTCATGGTTCGCGCCAGGACCAAACACAAAAAAGTAGCCCGTGTTGCTTCAGCTTCAGCTACACCACCACCACCATCGCCATCCATATCCTCGCTACTGTCGAAAGTACAGGACCTCGTCATCCAGTGTGACTATTCCCTCGCTCGCAAATTCACCGAACGCGTACTCGCCAGGGAGGATGCGACACCCTCAGAAAAAAACCAGGCCAAGGAAATGCTCGCAGTTGTCCACTTGGAGAACGGGGACGTTGACGATGCAAAACAAGTGTGTCTGCGTTTCACTACGTCGCCACCGAGAGGCTAAGATTCCGATACCAGATCTTTCTTACTCTTGTCCCTCCACATCTGGAGGCCCCGTCGCCTCCACCACCATCTGCATATCTGTACCTTGCGCAGCTCGCAGACGGTGACCCACACGTTGCGCTCTCACACTATCAATCCGCGATCGATCTCCTTCAGACCCAACTCAAGGGAAAATCCATCTCGACCAAGAATGCTTCCGAAGAAGATGATACTGAAATCAAGGAAAACATCGTCCGCGCCTATCTCGGTATGATAGAAATCTGGATGGATCCAGAGTACGATCTATGGTACGTAGTGCCCTCCCTCGATCTCCGTCTCTGATGCACCATTAACAGCGTGGATCCAGCTGCGTCAAGCACGTGTGATTCCCTCCTGTCACACGCCCTCCAGATCGATCCGCAGAACCTTGAAGCACTTCAGACCCTCGCTAGTGTGCGCCTCTCCCAGGAAAAGCCAGAAGAGGCGCTCTTAGCCCTCCGGACTTTCCCACCACGCCTCGCACGAGACGTGGTTGGGTCGACAGTTGATCCACGGTCGCATGTCCTGAATTTGCTCAATGCGCTGCCCATCCCGACGCGCATTACGCGTGCAAAACTGCTACTCGAGTGCAGTGCGTACCCAGACGCGCTTTCCCTGCTCGAAGGTGTGCTTGCTGCGGACGACGCCAACGTAGAGGGATGGTACCTCATGGGCTGGGCTTGGTGGTTACTCGCCGAGCGCAAAAAAGACGGGGATGTCTCTGCTACAGCTGAGTTGGATGAAGATGGGCAGGAATTGGATTGGCGGGACATGGCTAGGGATGCGCGAGATTGTTTGGAAACGTGCCAGGCAGTGGGTCCTCTCTGATTTACTTTTCTTGATGTTCAATGGATGTATCATTCTCCTTTGTAGCTGCATACATCTCAGGGACACCTGGACGTACCACTAGTCGAACATGTCAAGGAGCTCGTTGGAACGTTGGACGCGCTTGGTATACAACCACCTCCAGCAGAGGAGGATGGCAGCGACGAAGGATGGGAAGAGGTCAGTGATGATGACGAGGATGGAGACATAGAAATGGCATGATTGTCATAGCGAATGCGTCCTAGCATCACAAATCCAAGACTACACTCACGCTGCAAGAGAAAGTGTGATATGGCAACTCATGACTACTTGTTGGGTCCACTTGCCAGGATGCTGATCTCGGATTACAGACTGAGGAAGGCATCTATGGTCGCTCTGTACACGGAAAACACGAAAAGTGTACGCGCACAGTGAAGTAATGGCGATTTTGCGGCGTAAGGATACAATCGTTTTTATCACCTTCATCTCTCGCGTTTCAATCCGAGAAATCGCCGTCTGCGATCTTGTCAAGGACTCCCACAGAACGCACATCCCAAAACTGAGCGCTAAGTTCTTCACTCATCAAGTGGTAGTGTGCAGGTGGGGGTGGCTTTTCAGAAGCTTTCTCCCTCTCTAAAGCAAATTGGAGGATGGCCAATGAGTATCTCTTTTCATTAATAGGTAATAGACATCTGCTAGTTCTTGGCACAGGTACTACTGATGTAACATGTTCCTGGAACGTGATACCTTCTTTCAAGGCAGTGCCAGGTACTGTTCAGAAGTCGGTTGTTCTATTCTTTCAACATGAACTGACGAAAATACCCAGAAAAGCGCTGGAAGCTAGATAAACATGCTCTCAATACGTGGGATTGGGCCGAGGCATGTAACTGTCTTTGGGGTATCGAAACAGATCAACTGAGACACTCACAGACTCACTATCTCCAGCGCTGTGCCAACAAGGACATCACAGCACCTGCAAGATGTCCAACGGCAGATAGCCGAACATGCCAGTGCAGATCGAGAACAACGTTCTCCGGCAGTTAGTAGAGATCATCCTCCGATGACGGTGTGAATAGAAAAAAGAGACACGCATCGGCCCTGCTAGGTCGGCGTCTCAGTGCTATTTCTCTAGATGTACCTAAACCATCCCAAAAGTCGCCAGAATGAAGAGGTAAAACACATCTCTACGAGCCTTTCAGAATGCTGACTCTTCTTGAGCGAGTGGGTCGTCCAGTGACGTAGGTGTGGCATAGCCTCTAATCCAGATGAACAGAATGATAATCATGGCCGTGTTGCAGAGTTCAGAATCGATCTCCGTCGTATTTAAGCAACGATTCGGACCGTCGCATTCCCTCCAGCCTCTCTCGTTGGAACATCATCGGAATCTAGTATGGCCTCAGCCAATGTTCATCTCACAGAGCCCACGCAAGCGTCGCCGCCTTACTCCTCGTCGCTATCCACTTCCGACTCTCCACCCCCCACCCCTTTACCTTTGCCAGACGCAAAGGCCCTCCTGGTTACCGTACACAATCGCAAAATTGACAACATAATATTTGACATTGGCGATGTTTTGTTCACTTGGTCAACCGATACAGGCACCTCGATCCCTCCAAAAACTCTGCGCAGAATTGTAAATTCTGTTGCTTGGTTTGAGTACGAGAAGGGAGACCTGGGCCGAGAGGAAACGTACCGTCTCGTGGCTGAGGAATTCTCCTTGGATCCCTCCCAAGTGTTTGCTGCTTTTCGAGCAGCTACAGACACTCTTCGGATCAACCATTCCATGTTATCCCTCCTTCACGAGTTGAATAGAAACTGCGACATCCGACTGTTCGCTATGTCCAATATTTCCGCACCTGATTGGGAGGTTCTCCGGAGCAAGGCTCGCGCAGAGGATTGGGCGCTCTTTGACCATGTTTTCACATCCGCCGCGGTACACGAGCGGAAGCCAAACCTTGGCTACTTTCGCCACGTCCTAGAATCTACTGGCATTGATCCCAGCCGCACTGTCTTCGTAGATGACAAGGTGGAGAACATCGTATCTGCACAGTCGTTTGGGCTCAGGGGCATCGTCTTCACATCGTTTGACCAAGTCGTTCGCGATCTGAGAGCACTTCTACGGGATTCTATTGTTGACGGAGAGAAGTACCTACGCAACCACGCGAGGCAGATGCATTCTGTTACCAATTCAGGTGTCGTTGTGGAAGAAAACTTTGGCCAACTCCTCATTCTTGAGGCCACAGGCGATCCAAGTCTTGTTAACTACATCAGGTACCCGCGCCTGTGTAATTTCTTCAAATGTATGCCTTTCTCGTCCCCCTTCTGAAAGCAAAGACTAACTACCTGGGCTAGCTGGAGCAGTTCTTACCACAGCTTCCTACCCCCATGATATCGATACGACATCCGTCGCATGTACGGTGTCAGATCATTTTTCACCAGAGGTGAAGAACGATATCATGGACGAAATTCTGACACTCAGAAATAAAGACGGCATTATTCAGACATATTTTGACGTCACGCGTCCCCGAATTGGTACGTACTCGAAAATTTACTCCATGGATTCCGTAGCTAATCACCTCTGGACTACCAGATCCCATTGTCTGCATCAATGTGCTCACCCTTTTCCACATCAACGGTCGCGGAAGCCAACTGAAGGAGACTTTTGATTGGGTCTATGTCATTTTGAAGAACCGTGCGTACATGAACGGAACCCAATACTACTATGGCCCGGATACATTCTTTTTCTTCCTCTCCCGCCTCCTTTCCAAATCCATCGATGCTCGTCGACAACTTGGCCCGCTGTTTACGAAGCGTGTTATGGAGCAGTTTGGTTCAGAAGGGGACGCACTCGCACTCGCAATGCGCATTCACGCTGCCACCGTGGTCGACTTGTGTGATAGGCAAGATTACGAGCGACTTGCGAAGATGCAAGAAGCGGATGGGTCGTGGCCGACGGGATGGGCGTACCGGTACGGTATAACTGGTATCTTGATCGGGAACAAGGGTATGACGACGGCCTTGGCTGTCTCAGCCATGCGGCGCTACAACGAGCTCGAGGTTCGCTTCCCCTCTGCCGATTAAAACATTCTTGGTCTGGGTTCACTGGGTTCACTGCTCCTAGTACTTATGTTTAAGAAATATCGATCTAATACAACGTGCATAATATTAAACATACCGCGATAATCTCTTTGACCACCCATGTAGGAGTGCCTCACTTAGTTCATCGACAGTGGGTTCGTAGCAAGACCGACCTACGATTCAACTTTTTTCCGTTTGAAAGTAAACCAGTTCCCAGAAGGAGCATCAACAGGGGGTCTTTATAGACATACAGGATGGAATGGTCTGCCACTCGGCGCCGCGTGTAGTTGCAGAGCAATACGTCGTCCTTGCCTTCATGGTGTCTTCGCTTGCTGGCAGCACTCTCCTTCTATTATTGGCATTCTGAGTCGGTCGAGGCACGTGACAGACCCAGAATAGAGTCCAAGCATGAGGCAGCGAAGTGGCACGCGACTTGCCTCTCGACACTTCGCTCCTCGTCCTCATTCGTAGTTGACTCGTCGT
>JBBPUD010000682.1:0-11884 GCA_038094475.1 Phylloporus aff. rhodophaeus
GGCTTTACACAAAAAGAAGGAGTAGACTATCAAGAAGTTTTTGCCCCTGTGGCAAATCTTGATTCTGTCCACACCATCATTGCTCTTGCAGCCAAGTATAACCTTGAACTGGACCAAATAGATGTCTTCACTGCATATTTGAATGGAGAACTTGAAGAGGAGTTATACCTACTACTCCCTGCAGGAGTTCCAATCCAACCTGGTTATTGTTGGAGACTCCGAAGATCCCTCTATGGACTAAAACAGGCAGGGCACACATGAAACAAAACACTAGACAAAAAGCTTGGAGAACTTGGATTTATCCGCTTAAATGCAGAAACATGCCTGTACCTTTTCTGAAAGGAAAAGCAGGTGTGCTTCCTTGTAGTCTATGTTGACGACCTTCTCCTTGCTGCTAGTTCCCGTTCCTTCATGGATCTTGTAAAGAAAAAACTCTCATCATCTTTCAAGATGCGAGACCTTGGAGAGGCCAAGTTCATTCTAGGTCTGGAAATTCACTGGAACCAACAGTTCCGAACAATATCCTTGACTCAGTCTCAATATGCTAAAACTGTGCTTCAGCGAACCGGAATGGAAAACTCTGCACTGGTATGGACACCCATGGTCCACAATCTTTCCCTTTCCACAACAGATCCAAATAATGATACAGTGGTCACAAATATACAAATAAATAAGAAACAGGTTTCATACCTCACGGTGATAGGTTCACTGATGTACCTAATGCTTGGGACTCGTCCAGACCTAGCCTATGCAGTTGGGACTCTCAGCTGGTTCAGTTCCTCTCCCAAGAAATGGCATTGGGATGCTGCAAAATGAATACTTCGTTATATACAAGCAACATCAGACATGGAGCTCCGGTATGATGGAAATGAGGTTACAATGGACATGGACTTCCATGGTTATTCTGATGCAGGATGGTCACAAAATCCAGACAACTCTCGATCTGTCTCTGGTTTTATTTTCATTAGCAACTGAGAAGCCATATCTTGGTCGAGCAAACTACAAAGCATGGTCGCCTTGTCCACAACAGAATCGGAGTACATTGGATTAAGCAATGCTGGACAACATCTTGCCTGGCTATGCACCTTCTTTGAAGAAATAGGATATCCGCAAACCGAACCTACCACTCTTCACTGTGACAACCAAGCTGCCATCATCCTTTCCCAGGATCCACAGTTCCGAGCTCGGACAAAACATATTCAGCGAAAGTATCATTTTGTTCAGGATGACCTAGTCGGAAAAGGGGAAGCCATCATCCGTTATGTCCCTACAGGAGACATGATTGCTGATATCCTTACCAAACCACTGGCACGTGAACAACACTGGAAATTTGTCCGGGCAATGGGACTATGATCACGCTCGAGTGGGAGTGTTAAAATATAGGCTCCTGAAATTCAAGACTTCCGTTGTTTCCATATCTCTGGAAATAGTCATTCTGGAAGTCCCACATCTTCGGAAATAGTCATTCTGGAATTCCCGCACCTTCGGAAACTCTGGAACTGACTTGCGCTTATAAAACTCAACTATATCGTACAATCTATTCCTCCCTGACCTATTCCATATAAATCCCGCTTACACTTGCTTATTTTCGGAGCTTTACGAGTCTGTATCTCTGCCCATATATATACCTTTACCTCATTTTTCTTTCTTCCCTCAGTCGTGTTTCACTCTTGTGGGCAATTGGCTGAGTGGGCACAATTGCCCTTGTATTAGAAAATCTAACACAAGTCCATCTCCAGTTTCGTCTTCCTCAGCAATAGGGGAGCCATTTCATGGTTGAGCAAGCTCCAGAGCATGGTTGCACTGTCCTCAACAGAATCCGAATACATCGGACTTAGCAACACCGGACAACACCTTGCCTGGTTGTGGACTTTCTTCGATGAAATTGGACATCCACAGACTGGACCCACGACTCTCCACTACAACAACCAAGCTGCCATCATCCTCTCCCATGATCCACAATTCTGTGCCCACACAAAACACATCCAACAGAAGTATCATTTTGTCCAAGATGACTTGGTCGGAAAAGGAGAGGTGGTCATCCAGTATGTTCCCACCAGAGATATGGTAGTGGACATCCTCACAAAACCTCTTTTGCGCAAGCAACACTGGAAGTTCGTCAGGGCCATGGGTCTATGGTTACACTTGAGTGGGAGTGTCAAAGTCTAACTCCGGAACTCCAGAGTCTACAATGCACCAACTCTGGAGCATTTCTTACTTGCCCACTCAATTTACCCTTTTGGACTTACTCTACATGTATCTCCCTTTATTATAGTTAAGCCTCATGCTCGCAGCGTGGTGGCGTTCCTAACCCACCCGTGTCCTACTCTTTGTGGTTTCCTTCTTCAACATGCCTATTTTTGCCTATCTCCGATCCGGAGTTTCCTGGAGTTAAGCACGCACATAACTTCAACCTTTTTAAACCTTCAAACTTCACCTCCTCACCTCAGTTGTGTCTTGCTCTCTTTGCAGCACATTCTGAGGTGAGGCTCTTTCATTCCTAATTAGACACTTTACTCATGTAACTTAGTTTGGGCATTGCTGCCCCTATTCAGGTAATTAAGTTGTGTCTTGCTCTCTTTGCAGCACATTCTGAGTTTGGGCATTGCTGCCTCTATTTAGATTCTGACAAGATCTGTGCTGAGTTAAGCCACCCCATGAAAGTTTCTTCTTTTCTGTCATAATCCAAGGGTACACCAAGGCATAGTTCTTTCG
The DNA here is from genome assembly GCA_038094475.1 of Phylloporus aff. rhodophaeus. NCBI lineage: Eukaryota > Fungi > Basidiomycota > Agaricomycetes > Boletales > Boletaceae > Phylloporus > Phylloporus aff. rhodophaeus. The sequence continues at coordinate 2,716 of JBBPUD010000682.1, forward strand.
AGTTGGGGGTGCTGCTAATGGTGAAGGGTGAAGGGGATCGAGTGAGAGGATTAGGAGCAGGGGGAGGAAGTGTTGGTTGAGAGATTCGGGGGTGAGCAGGATTCTGGGGGGTCTGGTAGGGGTTCTGCCATGAAATGATGGGCAACTGTGGTGACTACTAGATAGTAGTCGTTCAAGAGGAAAGCTAGATCTTTTGTTACGCTCAGTCCCAGGTAGGGCCTTAGCATAGACCTTTGGTAGCTTGGTTGAAGTGTCAGGAAGTTCTAGGACTTAGTCGCTGTGATGTATGAACAAAGCAGAATCAATGGGTGAAGCTAGTAGCCCAGGAGTTCGGAGTCAAGGGGATTGATTGAAGTAAAGGTAAGATCTAGCTTAGAGTACATGTATTCCAGACGATGGTTTATATAGTAGATGGAATGCACAGTAACACTAGGAAAGGGAAGTGGTGTGATGTAGGGAGAATTATATGATTGGTCATCAAGAATAGATCAAGAAAATAGAAACCAAAATGAGAACAAGGGAAACACAGCCCTTGATGGCTGTCAACGAAACAACTATTCAAGTAGACAATAGTCTGATCAGATGAAACACCAATAGAGCAACATGACAACAAAAGACAAAGAAAATAACAGATCACCAGCTCACATCTCCCGCATGTCCTGATAGACAAACTGTAACAGGTCTGGGTATTCTGCTGGTGATGTCTGTGGAAGATCTTTTTTTTTTTTTTAAATCCATTTATGTCTATTGGAGTACTCTACCCTATGTAGGACATTACAATGTGTGATGGGTTGGAGCCCCTGTGCTCCCTTGCTTCCCTGACTTTGCAAATGCCCCAACAACCAGGCTTAAGGCCCCCGTTGGTCCTACCGTTCCCTCCAGTAGTTTTAGATGTGCTAGTCCTGAATCAGCAGCCATCGTGGTGATACTTCATGTGGTAGTACAGTCCAGCTGACGTGTCTGTGGATATCATTTACTCAAATTGCTTGGAGAGTGTGATTGCTCCCTGTTGCAATTGGGTACGGTTGAAATAGGGGAGTGGCTTTAGTGATGGTGGATAGTTGGTGTGCAATGTGCGTTCAAATTGGGTAGGTTTGTTGCCATGTGGTCTTAGTTTCTTAAGGGGTGTCCTTTACCCGTTTTGATCGCCTCATCTGTTTTCTATCCTCCTGCCGACTTATCTCCTATGGTGTTGCTGTGTGGCCATCCTTCCTCCGTCAATGAGTTTTTTGTGACACATCGTTGGATGTGTGTCAGTTGGAGCAGTTTCATTGTTGCCTGTATTTGCTTTCTTATCACAGTATCTGGCATATGTGTTGATCAGCTTGGTTTTTTGGGTTTGAATGATACATCACCGAGAGTTTCATAGAATCATTTTGTTGCATTGATGTAGTTCAAAAGTGGTTGTATGTTTGACCTGTCTGATAGTAAGTCCATGATGACCAGGTGTCTGCAGTGTATTGCTCTTTTGAGTTGTTCTCTTGCTCTTCTGTAGCAGGGACAGATTAGTAGGTAGTGGCAGATGTCTTTGATCTCTGTTGAGCAGTGGTCACAGTATGGGGTTTCCACTTTCTTGATGCATTTGAGATAGCCGTTGAGTGGGCAATGCTTTGTTCTCAACCAGATAAGTATTGAGGTTTGTTGACGCGTGAGGCTGGATGTTGTGTTCAAAAAGGTGCCCATCAGTATTTTGTTATCCATGTGTGACATGTGTGGGAAACGAGGAGACTTGGCCCATGTTGTTTTCCATCTCTTTTTCTCCTTTGCTTTTTGGGATTGTATTAGCATGGGGATGCTGAGTGGGAGCCAGCTTGATCCCAGAATAGTGTGGAAGACGGGTTTGTGCGCTGGTTGAGTTGGGGTCACAGGTGGCTTTTTTCGCTTCTTGGTCAGCTTTTTTGTTGCCGAGGACACTTACTTGTCCCAGTACCCATTGAATGATGATCTCGTGCTTGAGGAGATTGTGTTTCTTCCTTGCTTGTCTGATGAGCCTGTTAAATTTTTGTGTGAGGTAGCATCCTGGTTTGTTAGGTGGGAGTTCACTGGCTCATATGGCTACTTGATTGTCTGCGTATATGGTGACTGGTGTTGTCACAGTAGGCATGTTGAGTATCATCTTGGCTGCAAGAGTTAGTCCTATTATTTCTGCTTTGTATACTGTGTGTTCTGTTGCAGTTCCTAGGTGGTAGTGTGTTACCTTTTCGGTGTTGGTGGTGTAGAGCACTGCTGCTGCACCTATTTTTCTGTTGGTGCTGGAGCCATCACTGTAGAGTCTTGTCCCTTGGTTTGCTTGGCGATGGGTTGCGATAGCCACTTTCTTGTTGGGTGCGATGTGAACAGTATAGGGTGCCTCTCTTGAGGGTGGTGGTCGGTCTTCAGGAGATATAGTTTCTATGTTGTTGGGTTGGATTTCAAAGGTGTGTACTAGGTTGTAGAGAGAGGATCTGTGGTGTTTGACGTTAGTTTTGGCTGCATTACGGATTAGTGGATGTAGCGGATATGATTGGGGATGTGCTGTGATACATAGTGTGGCTCGGTGACATAGGAATTGAATATGTTGGGTGATTGGCTGGAGTTTCATGTGGGCTTCTAGTATGTTGGTCACGTTGTGCAGATTGCTCCAGTTATGAAAAGCACTGCTAGTCTTTGGACATGTTTGAGGCGTTTTGCTGTGCCTATCAATCCTCTGTTGGTTACGTCAGTGTTGGGCAAGTATATAGGGCGGAACCAGATGTCTATTGCATAGAGCATTTTGGGTAGAGCGACAGTGATGTAGAGGTGCCTTGCTAATTGCATGGGAATTCCGCTTGCAGATTTGGTGATCTAGCGTAGTTGCATTACGTAGTTGGTGCCCTTAGCTATTGCATATGCAATGTGTTTGTGCCAGCATAGTTTCTGGTCGATCATTACTCTGAGGAATCTATGGGATTCTGTTGGGTAGATTGTAATGTCACGTACTGTAAGGGGGGGGGGCTTTAGCATCGTTTACAGCAAAGTCTATGAGCATGAATTTGGAGGTCTCAAACTGTGAGTTGTGGTCATGCGACCAGTCATATCCACCTCCTTCCCATTTGAGCATCTTGGTGAGAGTTCAATGTGTTTCTTCAAAGCTTTTGCCGATGGCTATGAATACTGTGTTGTCTATGAATGCTAAGGTTAGTTTGTTTTTCCCCTTTGCGGTTTCAATTAGGTCAGAATTGTATATGATATATAGGACCATGGATAGCAGGTCTCCTTGTCCGATTCCGTTGGTGATCTCGATCCAGTCTGAGAGGTATCCGTCAAATGATAGTCTAGTTTTTTGTCCATGTAGCATCCTTTCTGTGAAGTCTATTAGTGTGGATGGGATTCGTCTCTTACGCATGTTGTGGAGAAGTCGGTCAGTTACTGCATTTGGGAAGGCACCTTCAATGTCAAGGAAGAGGGCCGATACTACCTTTTGGTTTCTCCAGGTGTTTTTGATGGTTGCCTCGAGGAGGTAGATAGAGTCAGTTGTAGATCGGCCTGGGCGTCTGCTGAAGTGGGTGGTGGGGAGTAAGTGGTGCTTCTCAAGGACATGTGAGAGTTGGTCTGCTACAATCGCGGTCAGCAATTTGCCAGTTGTATTAAGGAGAGCGATTGGGTGATTGGCTTTCATCACTGAGTAATCTGGTTTGCCAGGTTTGTGAAGTACAACTGTCATTGATTGTCTCCATGGGTTGTAGTAGGTTTGAAGAAGGAAAACAGCTTTGAATAGGCGTGTCAGGTGTGGGGTCAGGATACCTGCGCTGCATTGAAATACTATGTTCCTGATGCTGTTGGGCCTTGGTGCTTTCATGGGGCTGAGGTTTTTGATACAGTGTGTGACTTGTTGGTTCGTTATGGCTTCTACGTCAGGGACTGGGTCTGGGTAGATATAGTCAGTAGGTACAGAAGATTGAGGTGGAGGATCGGGAAATAGGGTGGTGGTGAGCGCTTTGCTTTTTTCTTCATTGGTTGTGGCCATGGTCATTGTTCTGTTCAGATACTTGATTTTGAGGGTGGGTATGTGTGATGGGCCTCCATCTGTGGGTTCCGAGTTGAGGTATTTGTTGGCTATCCATATTTCGTCACTGTTGATGTTTTCTAGCCATTTGATCCAGTGTTCTTTCTTTGCGTTCTTTATGGCTTCTGAATATTCATTTCATTTTCGTTTGTAGGAGGCGTGAGTTGGGTGATTGGGAAGGGCTCATAGGTCATATGATTGATGGGCCAGTCAGTTGGTCTCTTTTTGTAATTTGGTTAGTTCATGGCTCCACCATCGTTTGGCATACGGTGATGGTCTGGTTAGAGGGACATGGTGTTCTATGGTTGTTTGTATGGCTTTCATGATTCCGCTGGCCATTGCCTGGAATTCTCTGTCAGTGACGATCGGATCTCAAAGGGGGAACAATACTAGTTTGTTTTCCAGTGTTTTGTTGAATTCCTTCCAGTCTATGTCACAGAAGTTTCTGGTTGGTGGAGTATCATTTCTAGGCAGGGAGAGTTCGAGTTCTGTGAGTATGGGAACATGGTCAGTGCAGGGTCCTCTGTTTTCTGGATCAGTGTGGCATGAGGATAGGAACTCAGCAGTGTGTTTGGTGCAGAATATATTGTCCGGTCTTGTCCAGTTTTTGGTTGCAAAAGACTCTAGTGTAGGTACGTTTTTTGGGAGTGTCATGATCATTCCTCTTTTTGCTATGAGTTCAATTAGTGGCTGGGCATTGTCGAGGTTTTGGTGCGTGAGTAGATGAATGTTTCTTTCTTCTTCCCATAGGGGGTGGTGTTGGTTGAAGTCCCCTAGCCAAATCATGTGGTCATTAGTGGACGGAAGAACAGTGCAGATGTTTGAATTTAGATACTCTCCTATATTTGTTAGTGTTCAGTTGTGTTTGCAGTTATTGTAGATGTTGAGTATGGTGCATTTTCCATATGTTCCTGATAGTTGGACTATTGTGACGTCTGGTGAGTCGAATGGGATCTGTGTCCAGGAATTAGTGTCAAGATCATTTGATACTAGGATAGTAGATCAGGTCTTATTGCGTTTTTCTCCAGTGTGGGTTGATGGGTATATTACCATGTATTTGTGGTTTGATGTCATGAGTCCGAGAGAGTTTATGTGTGGTTCTTGGAGTGCTAGGATGTCGTAGTCAGTAGTGAGCATGGAGTTGAGTAATGAAAGTTGGGCTGTGTTGGACGCATTTAGGTTTTTTTGCCATATCCTCAGTCGCATTGATGTTTCTGTGGTCATATGATTAATGGGGGGGGCTGGTTGCTAGATGGCCCTGCATCTCCTTCCTGGTGGTTTAAGCAGTTCGTTTGGATTCGTGTTGGTCGTGTGGTCGTTTGGTGGGTTGTTCAATTTGGTTCCGGTGTGCTGTTTGGTGTACTCGTGTGCCTTGCTGAGGTGTATGTATTGAGGTTTCAGCGGGTGGGTGATGGGGGGCATGTCGCGCTGGATGGTTGTCAGGTGATGGCCATGTTGAGTGTCATTTGACGTAGTGTTGGTCCGGTTTTGGTTGTGGGGTTTTGTCTGGGCAGCTTTGGTAGTGGAGGTGGGTTGGGTGGGAGGATTACCTGTGTCCAGGGTTGGTCAGTGGGATAGTAGGGCATGCTGTTTTCTGGGATCTTAGTGTCTAGCTCAGCACATTTGTTCAGATATGTGGGGCAACGTCTGTTGCTCGCCATGTGCCCTCCTTCCTGGCAGTTGACGCAGAAGTGTTCATTGGCTGTGCTTCGATACTCGTCTGTTCGGTGTGCATGTCCACAGCGTGCACATGTGTCGTGGATGGCTTTGCAATCCTTGGCTATATGACCCTAGCTTTGGCATCTGACACATCAGATGGGGTCCTTCTTGTCCTTGGTGGGGTAGAGTCTTTCCTTTGCAGCATAAAGGCCATCGCGAATGAGCTTGTTCGCAGATTGGGTGTCGGTGAGCATGATGGTTGCGTGCACAACTTTTTGTGTGGGGGTACAGCAGTTTGGTTGCTTGATCCATCGGGCTGATAGGATAGAGTCCTCTCTAAGGCCATTCTCTCATTCTACTTCTCAAAGCCAGAGTGGATCAGCCAGTTTGGCTTGTATTGGAGTGAAGGGGACGATGATTGGGTAGTTACATTTTCTCATTTGGGCTGGCATTTCAAGTGTTTCGAGGAAACACATTTTGACATCTGTAGATTGTAGCCAGGCTGTGGATGTGGCTGAGTCCATTTTGAGGAGAAGGCCTCCATTGCGCAGGCGGGTTGTGGCTTTTATCGTTATGGGTAGGTCTTCATCTCCGCTGATGGCCTCTATGATCAACTGTAACTTGTCGACAATGGAGGCTAGTGACTGGTCAGGTGTGTGGAGCTGGAATTCAGGTTCTGGGTCTAAAAGTATCTGGCGTTCTTTGATTGCTATGCATCCTATGATCGCTGGTGGGAGTGATGGGATTAGTTGCTGGGGCTGGGTGGAGTGAGTGTGCGATTGTCAAATGTGCACTAAATAGGGGCTAAATAGGGGCAAGGGTTGCCCAAACTCAGTCAATGCCCACAATGGTAAGCACAACTCAATTCACCTAAATAGGGGCAAGGGTTGCCCAAACTAAGATAGATTAGCTAAATGTATGTAATGGAAGTGTAAGAATCTCACCTCAGTCAATGCCCACAATGGTAAGCACAACTGAGATGAGTGGAAGTGAGTCCGATGCTTAAATAGTGTCGAAGATGCGATCGCACTTAACTCCAGTTAACTCCGGACCAGAGTCAAGTGAACAAGCGCACTGTAAGAGGTATCATTGAGCAGAGAAAAGGAAATCATACGACAAAAATAGTCACTTAGAGGACATCGTATGACTTGGAAAGAGTGGTACAATGTGGGTATGAAAAGCATCTATTCAAAGAATTAGAGATAAGGTGAAAGAAAGAAAAATGCTCCAGAGGACCTCCAGAGTTATGGTGGAGGTACTGGAGTTGGTATAAGCTGGTCAGAGTTATGTTTTGACAGCGATGGTGTGCGTAGCACATCACTGTATGATGGAGTGATCATGTGTGAGGGGGCAGAGGTGGATGGGTGGGCTGGCTTTAGTGTAGCTTCTTTTGCTGCCTTCAGAAGGTTTTTGACTTCGTTGTGTGTCGAGCAGATGGATGGCAAGAGTTCATCAACGAGTGTTTTGAGCTCCTCCATGCCCATGGTCACTTTCATTGCTGCTTTCTCCATTTTCTCCACCAATCTTGGGAGGTCGGCCAAGTTGAGGGTTTCCTTTGTTGCGTCATTGAGGGAGTGGAGGGTGTCAATGCTGGATTGGAGCTTGAAGGTGGAGTCCTGAAGTATGGCTATCTTGGGGAAGACTGCAGATGTGATCATGCGTGCAACTGATTCAGTGAGATTGTCTTTTATGCAATCTACAATGTAGTCTGTGAGTTTCGTTTTGGCATGTTCATCGACTAGGAATGCAGCTGCCCTTATGGCTTCCTTTATAGGTAGGGTGATTCCTGGCATCTGTGTGATGTGAAAGAGTATCGTTGATACATCCTCAATAGTGGGTGATTCACCTATGATACAGAGTGCTGTTTTTTCTAGGTGTGCTATTCCCAATGCCACATCTTTTACTCTATTTCCTGGTTGTTTCACAATGTCTTCTTTCGTGGGTTTTGGTTTGTTGTTCCGTGTTACTCTGGTGGAGACTTTGGTTGATGTTGGTGTTGGTGTTGGTGACCAATCAACTTCTTCATCCCATGCTCCCGGCGCACTCCTGGAGAGTGGGGCCATGTTTAGTAGTTATCTAGTCTAACTTTAGTGGAGTTTGGGTAGTATACCTTTGTAATTTTGCTGTGAGGTTTCTCCTTGTTCTTCAGACTTTTCAGGGTCCTTTTCGGGATGCCACGAGATATGAGAAAAAGAAGCTCTGTGGAAGATCTGTTTGGAGGAATTCTCCTGGAAGAATATAGATCAAATCTAACTTCTCCAGGGTTGTTTCCTGAGCAATTTCTCCTTCTTCTGCTTGCATGTGGTAGTCCATAGACTCCATATGGAAGCGGAGGTTGGATAGGGGCACTGGGGACATAGTGCCAATATATGTCTTCTAAGAAGGATGGAGGAGGCAAAGGAGGAACTGGATTAGGAGAACAAATAGGAGAATGTGGATGGATCGAAGATGGAATCGAATGATATGAGGTGGAGGACGGGTTAGTGAATCCAGATGAAGAGGAATGGTTCCTAGTCTCAGAGGTCTGATATGACAAGCTCTGGTTGTTCTTTGGAGAACTGGGTAGAGTAGGCTGTGTATGAGTCACAGCGATCTCAGCAGGAGCTTGGCTCTGCTGGTTCTCACCTGGTGGTGAATTACTTCCACTAGTAGCAACTGTGGAGGGTGATCTCTTGATGATTGGTGGAGAGAATAAGCATTGAGGTTGTGGTTGGAATACACCAACAGTGTAAGATGGAGGTTGTATGAAGGTAGGGCAATGGGATAGATGGGAGAAGTATGGTGCTAGCGTCCCAAGAGATATATTCTCCAGATCTCTTATCTCCTCGGTGGTAGGAGTTGGACTGTTTCCCAGCAGTGTTCCATACCAGAAGCGAAAGTGATGTGGAGAAGGGTTTGAGGTAGTCCACAATGGGGATTCCCAAATACCAGGAAGGGAGTTTCCGGAAGAACCTTGATCAGAATGGAGATGATGGGTGCTACTTACAACAACTGTTTCAATGATCTCAACAGGGATCAGTTGATCCGGTATTGGACCAACTATAGTAAGCTGTTGGTCAGTTGTGCCTCTCCAGGATGTTTCAAAAGTGAACTGGAGATTGTGTGGAGTAGCCCATTGAACCTGACTGTATAGGCATCATTCTCATTGGTCCACTGGTTTGAATCCTGAGTGTGAGCGATGATATTGAAGGTAGCCAGTTCAAGTAGCAAGTCAATGACTTGTGCTCGTCCCAGGGTGTTACACAGACTTGTGCAAAGAGCCTCAAGTTCTGCTAGTGCCTCAGATCAAGTAGACATGTTGAAGATATCAGATGACAGTAATCTCAGTCAACTGATCTAGGCAGGGCTCATAACCTGATGAGCAGATGCTAAATAGAATCTGTATTCTCGTCCAAGGGGCAGAGACAGCAATAGGGATAGTGCAGAGTGATGAGACTCACTCTACTAGCAGGTAACTTGGTTAAGAATATCACTGGTGATAGCCAG